>JAASGK010000002.1:0-101711 GCA_023334195.1 Globisporangium emineosum
AAGCTTTGGCAAAAGACGCTTCTAGCACTTGTTCGACTATTTATTAGCGGTTATTTGAATCCTCATTTGTAGCTGAATACGCAGTAGTTTTTGAGCAATTGAAAAAATCTGCGATTTCTGAACTTTTGGCGGGCACTTTATTTCTGATCATAATTTTCATCCGCCACGAGATTCTAATCTTTCCAATACACAATTATTTTAAAAATTGGAATCACGTCGCGCTATACACCATAGCATCAACTATACTTCCGCCACGGGATTCCAATATTTTAGCTGCAAATGCGTTAAAATATTAGAATCCTGTGGCAGTCACCCGAGATAAAGAGAACTTCGTGTGTGATAAACCTCAAAACATTACGTAAGGTTATTTATTATGAAAAATAAAGAGGTCGGAGTTATTTTGGTATACATCTAATATACGTGTTTTATACATATTGGTCACCTAAATATACATTCAATGTATACGTACTGGTCAAGATCTGGATATTGTCAATTCTAATGTTAATGTGAAAATCCTGAGCAACCGTTGGAAAGCGCTCAAGCAAGACGCTTCTTTCGCAAAACGAAAAAGGGGGAACTCACAATACCAAAAAGCAAAGCAGAACAGCAAGAACACACGATGGTAAGATACGATCTCTATGCTTCTTCCGTCTCTCCTTTCTCTCTGTATATGAGAGGTATCCACAATGGATTAAGCATACGCAGCACATGCCGCACACGTGTTCCTGTGTGCAGACGCTATGCTTGTACTGACACTGTGTGTGGCGTTCCCCCTGTTGTAGGATCTCACCAACCTCCCACTCGTCCGCGCGCCGCCTGATGCGCTCCGCCACGGCTTCTACAGCGCCAGCGAAGACGCACGACCAGTGCACGAGGTGCAGCGCCTACAAACCATTGTAAGTGGACGAATGTTGCTGAATTTTTGGGCTTCGTAGGGTCTGCGAACACGCAAGTTCCATGGCGCTGTAAGCTCAGTCCGTTCAAATTGGATCTTTGCATCTAACTGTGCTATAATTGCTTCTGTGTCAACAGCACCGCAGCACCAACTGGGAGCTGAAGATGGCGACGGTCGAGCAGGTGTACGGAAAAGCTGCGGCGATGCGTCTGCGCACTGAAAAGGCTGTCATGGAGCAGTTTGGTGTACGTGTTGCAGTGGCGTGTGTGGGTCTACGCTTTGGATGTTAAGACTAATTAATGTATCGTTATGCTCTCTCTCTCTCTTCAGCGCCTCCCTGGTCTACCAAGCTCGCACGCTGGTCTGGACACACTCACTGGCGCCGACCAAGATATCGAGTTCGCCGACTTCCTCAACGGTAACTCACCAAGCAAACGTGAGCTCTCTTCCCACAATGGCTTGCATCTCTAACTATCGCTCTCTTGCTTGTCATGCAGACCCAAACCAGCACCCAGAGCACACATTCCGAGTTCACGAAGCCATGGAAGTCAAGTTGAGCATTTTTTAAACGTGGCGCGGTATCAACGGCATTTGGAGCACACGCCCATTTACGATGCACTGAGAAAGCGACTGTGAGCGCTAGTTACTCATGCATGAAGAGCGAGGGGAGACTGTGAGCTCTCAGCCAAATAATAAACAAATAAACATGATGAACAGCTCCAGGTGCAGCATGCCCATTCTCGAACACCTGCGAATGTTCTAAATAACAATCCACATGTCGTCAAGGTAATTGGAGCTCTTCGCCATGGACATGGATGGATCCTGAAAAATGTATCTATTTAGTTAGGTCAACCTGCCTTGATTAAAATAGCAAAGTCAATCAAATCAGCCCTCCAGAGGCGCACACCGGATGTCGGCCACCAAGTGGTGCACCTTCGGCGCGTACGACTTGACTCTCTCCACGTGCTCGCACGAGATGGCCCACTTCTTTCCGAACGAGTCCGCCAGCTCCCGCAGCGACGCCAGCAGGCGCTGCTCCCACGCCTCGCGGTCCTCCACGGCCACGTTGTCGTGCACGTGGAACCATCCGCCCTGCGGCTTGAGCACTTGCACGGCGAGCGGCCACGCCTTGATGCTTGTCGGCAGCAGCCCCAAGTTCACGCGGTCCGCGACGTCCGTGAGCTTTGGCGCAGTCTCGCGGTTGTCCCCCAAGTACACCTGGCACTTGTGCGCCACGCCGTTGCGCTCCAGGTTGAAGCGCAGCGCGTCGACCGAGTCCGGGTTCCACTCGCACGCGTGCACGAACGACGCCCCGCCGTGCACGAGGAACGGGAGCACGTAGTAGCCGATGCCACAGAACAGGTCGACGATCACTTCGTCACGGCAGCCGATGTTCGCCATGCGTGCTTTCTCCGTGACGTTGCCCGATGAGAACATCACGCGCGTGATATCCCAGCCGTAGACGATGCCGTTCTCGCGCACCTCGACCCAGCCTGGAGCCTGCTGCGCTCGCTGCGAAGTCAACGCCTGGTGGTTCACGTACAGCAGGTCGACGTGGCTCTGGCGCTTCTCACTCGCATCGATGAATGCCTTGCGCGCCACACGCGAGAACGGAGGCGACGTGGACGCGCACACTTTCGCCCACATCTCCTGCGCAAAGCCCGTCTTTGTCCACTCTTCCTCCAGGAACGACTCGCGCGGCACGAGCAGGATGTCGCCGACAAACTCGTACTTGTCCGGGACCACCTTTTGGATCGCGTACGAGATGTTGTGCTTGGTGGCGAACGCAAGGATCGTGCTCTGGATCACTTCGTTGCGGTTGAGGCCGCTGCTCTTGCCAAACTTGTTGGCGTACGCGTCTTCGTCCACGACGATTTTCAGGGCACTCAGCTCTGCATTCACTGCGGCGGCGGCTTGGAAAGCGCTCGTGACTGGGATCAAGAACGCCGAGCCACCACCTTCAGTACCATTTTCGCTGTCAAGCTGGACCACGTGCACACGGCGGGACTTGTCGTAGACCCCTGTCTTTTCCAGCAGCGTCTTGGTCTTCTTCACGTCCAGCTTCGCAGCGAGCACGCCGAGAGGCTTGTCGGAGGCAGGCAGCGATTGCGCTGATGCGCTTGGAGCAGCGCTTGCTGAAGCATTAGTAGTCGCAGTACTAACAGTACTTGTTGGGACAGCTGGGGTCACCACTTCCTTAAAAACAGCGCCAAGCACCGATGTCTTTGTCAGCGTGATCTCGCACTGGTATGCGGACGAGTAGAACTGGCCAAAGCCAAAGCACTGGAAGCCGCCGCCCAGGATGTACAGACTGCTGTTCTGCGCCACCCACGTGCACGTGTGGTACGCGAACGCGGCGTTCGCGTGCTTCACCTGGCCCAGACGCATCCACTGCATGGTCTTGGCGTCCAGCACAAAGAGCTTCTGCGTTGCATTGTCACCGTTCACAAGCGACGACGACGTCATCCCGCCCGAGATCACGACGTGGTGGTCGCTCACTTCGCACGCGCTGCCGGCGATCAGACTGGCTTCAGGTCCGTCTCTGGCGTTGCCGATGGCCTTGCGCTCCCATTTGTTTGCGACCGTGTCGTACAGCAGACAGAACGCCTGGTCCTTCTCGCTCGCAATTTGCGCGTCGACGGCGCTAATGTCAACGGCGCTAGCGTCCTCGGAATCACTCTCAACGCCACGGGACGACGGCATGCCGCCCCAGAACAGCAGCTTCGTCTTCTCCACCACGGCGCTCACGTGATCGAAGCGAGGGAACGAGAACGCGTTTTCGATCTGGCGCCATTGCGGAGGGCTCTGGCCCAAGTCGAGCGCAAAGAGGTCGCCAAAGACATTGATCGCATCGCGACCACCGTAGACGTACATCGTCGAGCCAACTAAGAGCAGCACACATACAGAGTGACAGATACATGTGGGCCTTCTGTTAAACAACCACCGATAGCAAACTAATCAATAGAGAAATTTGTCCACTTACCCACACAACCCGAGTGCTTGTATCGTGGCGACGGCGCCTCGCCGACGGTTTCCACTTTGGACCACACGTTTGTGTCCAAATTGAACGCGTAGACGTCGTTGAACGGCTTGGTTGGTCCCGCGCGACCGCCAAACACGATCATCTCGTTCTTCACCACCACGGCCGAGTGCTGCATTCTTGCGCTTGGGGCACTTGAAGCAGCAGCAGTCGCATCGCCATCTTCGTAGACCACCTGGAGCGAGTCGTCTTCTGTGACAACGAGGATCTTGAGAGAAGCGAGACGAGACGTCGTGCCAGCGGCTGTCACACCCTGTCCGCCAAAGACCGCAATCTTGTTCTCCCCGTACTTGACGCTGGTGTGGCCGACGCGCTTGACCGCGTCGCACTTGAGTTCTTTATACTGCTCAAACGCCACCGACGTGACTGTCGTGACACTGTTCGCAGCTGGAATAGAAACAGTCTGTGGACAGCTCTGTGGGCCGAACTTCGCCTTGAACGCTTCCAGCAGCTGGTCGGTTTTCCGCTTGTTCGCGACGAACTTCTCGTTCGCGATCTCGACGATCCATTTGAGGTAGTGGTCGCTCACGAGCAGCTCCTTGGCCGTGTGCGCGATCGGGATCTCCAGTCCGTTCGCAGTCGTCCGGATCGCGCACATGATCTTCTTGTTGCCGAGCACGACACCAGACTCGCGGAAGCCGCACGCGATGCCCCACTGCAAGAGCTCCTTGGCAGCGTCAAGATCACGGCAGACCACGTGCATGATGAACGGTTCGTGCTTGAAGATCAGCTATATGTACGACAGGGAGAGAGAGCAGCAACACAGCAGTCAGTCTTACACGTACGGGGTGATGACTACGATCGTAAAGAGATAGACACACGACGTACCATGTTGCTGTTTGCCGACACTGCGTCGGGAGAGCGCAATGCATTCGACAGCTGCTCCATCGTGATGGTGGCGTGCTCCGCCAAGAGCCACTTGCCGCCCTTCGTGATCAGATTCACCGACTCCTCACGCTCTTCGCTGGCAGCAGAGACGTCAGCAGCAGCATCGCTACTGCTGTTTGCAGTGGCAGCAGGAACACCACAGAAGACAGCGATGCGGCCAGAGCACGAGCTGCTTGTCACCTGCAAATACAGCAATTACCATTGAGTATCGACAACCCATCCATCCATCAACACTTGCTAGACAGACAAGCAACGCAAACGCACGTAGTTCGGGTGGTCGTTGATGAGGCGGATGAGGTCGACGATGGGATCGTCGATGCTTCCTTTTGGGCTCTTGTCCTCCGCCATGCGCAGCTTCCGCAGGCTCTCGCGCTTGAAATGCGCGAACATGGCGGCTTGTCTCGTCTCGCTCGTCCTCCAATTGATTGTGCCGACTCGATTTCCAAGCAAACGAGCAGCATGCGACGAGTGTGTGTTTTTACCACCCATGGGGGTCACTAATATCTACATTACAGTACAGAAATCACTTAGTGGAAAATACCGCCATAGAATCGAAAAGAAAGAAAGAAAAAGCGAAGTTATTTTGTAGTGTCTAAATACAGCGTATATTTGACAATTTATCTGCACACAAGAAATACAAAATTATATTATACTAAAATTAGCATTTCAATATTTACCAAATATGTATTGTAGACACTGTGCACAGTGTACGTACTGTCGGCTTTCCTTTTTGCTGTTCTCTGACGGTCATTAACAGAAATACATTCGCCGACCCAACAACAACAGACAGAGCGGTAATTCGTCACAAGGCACAAACAAACGAACTCACTGGAGGTGACCCAAGTGAAGTCAGTCCAGAAGACGCGGAAGAAAGTAAAGCGAGCGCCCACGCGACCGTCCATACTCGTCTGTCTGCGCGCCCGCTCGTCCGTCGCTCCGTAGAAGCAGCCCCCAGCACCAGAAGAGAAAGAAGAGAGCGCGCATCGCCGTGAGGAAGTGAGTCCGCCCGCCTATCAGTAACAACAGCAGACATGCAGAGCGTGACGTTCACAGTCGCGGCCCACGTACTGGAGCAGGCGTACAAGGCGATCCGCACGACCCCACCCGAGGTCAAGGACCTCGAGCAGTCGGCCAAGCTACAGACGTTCATGGACGAACACTACCCCACCGAGTGCGACGAGAACATCACACGCCGCTCCATGATCCTGGCGGAACTGCGCTCAATCTTCCGCGAGTGGGTCAAGCAGGTAAGGAGTTGTGAACGGACGAGAGAATGTATTTCTGTGTGGGGAAATTGATTAGGCGCTAATTTTGGATGTGTGGACTTGAATTGTGATGCGACTGGACAGGTGTGCGTGCAGAAAGGTGTCCCCGAAGAGATCGCAGCGGATGCCGGCGGGCAGATCCTCGTGTCCGGTTCCTACCGCTTGGGCGTGAACGAGCCTGGTGCGGATATCGATACGATCTGCGTCGCGCCGCGCCATATTTCGCGCGACGACTTCTTCTCGTCGCTCAAGGAGATCTTCCTCAAGCACCCGAAAGTGTCGAACCTCGTGTCCATCGAAGGCGCGATCGTGCCGATCATCACGTTTGACTACGAAGAGATCAACATCGATCTACAGATCGCGATCCTGCCACGCAACACGATCCCCGACAACCTCAACATCCTTGAAGACGCGGTGCTCATGGGCGTCGACACGGCGACCGAGAAGTCGCTCAACGGACCACGCGTGACGGAACTGATGATCAAGGTACGTCTTTATTGAACGAATTGTGTGTTTGTGCCATGATCAATTGCATGGAAGACTCATAATCTCCACTATCCTGCTGCTGATACTATGCAGCTGACGCCGAACCGTGAGAGCTTCATCAGCGTGTTGCGTATTGTGCGTCGTTGGGCGAAGCGCCGTGGCCTCTACTCGAACAAGATGGGGTACCTGGGTGGTGTCAACTGGTGTATCTTGGTGTGCTTCATTAACCAGCTGTACCCGACTGCTGCGCCATCGACGCTGCTGTTGCGCTTCTTCATGGTGCTCGCGAACTGGAAGTGGCCGCTCGCAATCCAGGTATGAACTCTTAGTGTTGTTTGGTGCTGGTGAATGAGGGGGACATGATCATTAACCTGTGTTTGTATCCATGTATCAACAGCTGTGCAAGACGCACGACGCAAAGCTTGGTCTGGAGATCTGGAACGCTAACTCGGGGAACAACAGGTATGTTGCTGCATATGGCGTTCATATTGCGTGGTTCGTTACGTTACTCATGCCCATGCGCTATTGTTCCATTGTGACTAAACAGATACCAGGTGATGCCGATCCTGACGCCCGCGTATCCGTCCATGAACTCCTCCTTCAACGTGTCGACGCACACGCTTGCGGTCATGAAGGACGAGTTTAAGCGAGCGCTTGGCATAGTGCAAGATATTTTAAATAAAGGAGGCGTGGACTGGAGTCCGCTTTTTGAACCGTCGGATTTTTTTGCAGTGCATCAACACTACCTCGCGGTGGATGTGTACACGGAATCCGAAGACGAAGAGCAAGCCTGGTGCGGCTTCTGCGAGTCGCGCATCCGCAAGCTGGTCGAGAGCCTCGCGTACATCCCGCAGCTGTGCCGCATCCGGACGTTCACGAAGAAGTACCCGCTGAGCTTCGTGGAGACCCAAGCCTCGAGCAGCAACGGCGCGGCTGTCCAAGACGCGCAAGAACAAGCTGCAGCAAAGCCGACCAAGTTTGGCGTGTGCTTCTTCGTAGGCTTCGATATCGATCGTCGCCAATTGCGCGGGCGCGAAGTGAGCATCGACAACTCGGTCGACTACTTCAAGCACAACGATCTCTACCGCTGGAACAAGCGCACGCCGACGATGGACGTGAAGATCACGCCGGTTGTGTGGAAGAACCTACCCGAGTGCGTGTTTGAAGACATGGGTGGTCGCCAAGTGGCGCGCAACGCCCGCCGAGAGTTCATGAAGAAGAAGAAAGAAGAAGAGAAAGCGGCTGAAGACGCTGCGAGTGGTGTGGTCGCGACTGGCACTTCGTCTGGCGAAGACGTGTCGGCAAAGGACACCCAGTCGCAAGACACGGACGGCACTTGCGAAGAAGACAACGCGAGCGCCACGGAAGACTCGAGTCCTGCGGATGACCTCAAGAAGTCTGCCGCCGCCACCAAAGCCGTCAATGGGGAGGCTGCAAGCAACGCTGCTGCTGTACCTCCGGGAAGCCAGAGTCCGAATCCAGCAGCAGACGGAAGTGAATCCTCTACTTCATCTATCCAAGTCGAGAAACTGGGTTTGTCGACACCCGTGAAGGCTAAGAAAGAAAACGTGGCGGTGGTTGGTGCTTCACCCCAGTTCCTGATCCCAGGTAAGCGCGAGCGTGATGGCACGTCGTCTGTGTCCGGAACTCCGATCAGTAAGAAGACGTTGGCGATGAATGGCTCTGCACCTGGGACGCCATCAACGACGCCGCTCAAGGCTGCCCAAGACAAGCAGCCGCTACCACCACCACCACAGCAGCCAGTGCCTGCTACCCAGCGCGCAGTGGTGCCGCCTGCTCCGGCCCCCATCTCTTCTCCGCGCAAGAGACGTAAAATGAAAATCACATTTGCAAAACTGAACTGAGTTGGCTTCTCTCTCTCTCGAAGGCTTCCAAAAGAAAAGAAAAGAAAAAAGATGAAAGCAAGAAGCACAAAAAAAAGATGATGCACATGCAAAAAAAACAAAAACAAGAGCATGCACGCAAAAGAGAGAGAGCACACAAACCAATAGCAAGCGACAGTGGGGAAACTAGTAGAGGGGCAATTCCACCAGCACACAGCACACACAAAAGAAAATATTTAGTAGCGAGCAAGCAAGAAAGCTCCACAAGAAAGCTCCAAAGGCTCCATCAAGAAAACGATGCAAACACACAAACAAACAAAAGAGATCAAGCCCACAGTTTAGGAGGCATCCAGTGGAGCATCCGAGTCGGATTTGCATATTTCATGGGGGGCACAAACCACACACAAAAAGACCTGCAGCCGCCTCACAACCAACAAAAAGACATTTCATCAACGATCCCAACAACAAAGTAGATCAAGTGCACAACCAAACAGAGTTCAAAAGTAAGTAGCACAGGTGATACCTTCAGAGTCTCTTCCTCGTCTTAAACGCCAAATAAAAAGAACGACACCAGTTGCAACCAGAACGTTTTCTCGTCTTGTGCCACGTTGTTCTTCGTCTCTCCTTGCTGTTGTTGCGGATGCGTGAACAGAAACTCGTTGAGCTTGAATTGCTGTTGCTGGTCTGTCGATACCGCCACATGCTGCTGGAATGCGGACTTCCACGTCTCTGGGGATTTCGCCATCCTGGTCGATGGCGCAGCAAAGTAGTTCACCAGCGCATTTATGACGAATCGTGTTTCCTCCTCCACGCCATTCTGCTCTCTCTTGTCGCCATTTTGGGCTCGTGCCTGGAAGACCTGAGCGTGCACATCCGAGAAAGTTGTGATCGGAATAGCGCACTTTTCCCACAAAGCCTTGAGCGCTTCTTCGGTCTGGTGTTTGACCCAGACAACAAAATCGTCCTTGGTCGAGTGGCTGCGATCGCCTCCAAACGACGAATTTGCTTGGAGATGATCATTTGCCTCAAGACGAGAGTGCCTTCTTCTTGTTTGTCCCTCACAGTAGTCGATGTACAGCTTCACGTTGCGTAGTCCTGCCAGTGACGACGACTGGAAGGGGAGTCGCTGCAGTCGGAAAAGCGCGTGCAACACATTCAGGTAGATCGGCAGGAAACTCGACGCCTCTTCTCGCACATGATGCGTCACGAGTTGCTGGCAATGCGTTCTCCACCAGTTTGCAAACGAAATATTGACAACGATGATATCACCACCATCACCGCCTTGATACTTTTGACTGTCTTGGTCGGGCGACTTGTGGAGTAAAAAATACGACTCGAAAGCCGCCACGAGTTGGCCGTCTTTGTCGTTCGCGTGTCGGTGACCACTTGGACCACGATTCAGCAACGTACTCAGCTTACTCGAAGTACTTGAAAGACCCTCTGTGTGATCACTGTTTTGCTTGGTTCGCTTGAGCAAAACCATGTTTCTGCCATGAAGTAGCTTGAGTCGAAGTGTGTTGGCTGTCACGGCGTGTTGCTGTTTCGCCGCGTTCTTTTCGGACTTTGCTTTCTTTTTCGAGGACATGAGGATCTCCACAGGGTAATACTCTGTGCTTGAGATCAGAATGCGCTTGATGGAGCTCAGGTCTGGAAGTAAGCAGGGTGACTGCAGACTTTGCCACTTGCTGATCTCCGTCGCTTCACTTGTTCTTAACGCGAACCGTCGAAGCTCCAGACGCACTGGCACTGAGCAGTTCGCTCCGGAATTCACATCGATCGTCTCCAAGAGTCTCGACGTATCCACTGCAAGCACGTAGAGGTGACGGAACGCCTGCAGGTGGTACTTGTTGTCCGCAGTGTTCATCGGGTACATCGGGAACAGTGAGATCACCAGCGCCGCGACCGCTTCTTTTGATCGAGACACAGTGGCCCGACCGCCGCTGATGAAGAGCAGACCAATCGCAGTACTCAGCGCCATGTGGTTGCCGTAGGTCAGTTCCGAATCCACGCGCTGCCTCAGGTTGATGGACCGCAAAAGCGTCAACGTCTCAATATTTCCGGTGCCAGCATCAACTAATGCAAGTGCCTGGGCACACACAGCTAGACACCGCTCGATCGTGACGCGCTCCGTTGCGGCAGCGATGACATTGCCACGTCCTCCCATGATCCCCGAAGTCGCCTTGGATCGCATATCTCGGAAGTGAACGATGTATTTCCTCAGCGTCTTGCGAGCGTGACCGTCTCCTGTACCAGCAAAGCGGAACCCGATACTGAAACACGCGCCAGCGATCACATTCGCATACGCTTCGCAAATCGACTGCGCATCAGAGTGCACAGAGGAAGACGTAGATGTTTCCAGATCTCTGTCGATTGCGTGAGAGTCACTCTGTAGATTCTTGTACGCATTCATGAGCTGCGTCGGAACCTGCGTGTCTTCAATCCACTCGGCGGTGGGGACGATCGAATCCCACATGACCAAGTTCTTCGCCAGTGTGCGCACCAGAAGAATATCGGGACGTACGTTATCCAATAAGATCAGCGTATCTGGAACCGCTAGCTGGGCTGCAATCGACTTGTTCTCTGTCTGCATGTACATGAATGCTAGCGCCAGCGCACTTCCACATGCTGTAACGCCGATGTTGACATGCTCGCCTCTCAAACCGCGATCTTGGTGGATTTTTGCCTCTCGACCTGAACCGGAGCCGCCGTTCGACGATCCGCTGCCACCACTACCAGCTCCAGAAAGATTGTTGTTCGTGCCAAAAGTGTTCCATTTGCGTCCGCGATAAAGGCATCCACCAGCTGCATTCGCATCGCCAAACTGCTGCGCACCGCCAACAATGTACTTGTACAGCTTTTCTTCGAGCTTCATGTCTGCGAGTCCAGGGTCGCCACTCTTTGCCTGTCCGCGTCCAAGCACAACCAGACCAAGCGCCAGTCCAGCTGCCAGCGCGTACCCTTCAAGTTGATCAAAGGAGGCAGTAGACAGTCCTGAGTTGCTGTTGCTGCTGACAAACTGAGCTGATGATGGAGATCGAGCGATTTCAGTGAGAAGCAACTCTGTCATGAGGCGATGTCCCGTTGCCTGATACAGAATTCCAAGCCCCAGTAACGCTGCTGTTTGTGTCGATGCTGGGACTGAGAATTCAGCAAACGGCGGTGGAAGTAGCGAGGGGATGTGCAGACATAGCATCTTGGACACCGACCGCTCGAGTGTCAATTCAAGACCTGAGCCAACAAGAGGCGCTTTTGACGTTGACCCTGAAAGAAATCCGTCGTCTTCAAGTGATACATCTGCAAGGCCAGGATCGCCGCTTGTTTCTGGAGATGTGCCTGGAGTCGAACCGACGGGATCCCGATTCGAGTCACTTTTCTTGAGCTCCTCAGATTGGGTTTTTCGACGATGCCTGCAATGGGCTGCGGTTGTCGCCATTCCCAGGAGGATCGCGACTGTGACGAACTCGTTTGATAACGATAAATAATTGTACACGTCAGCCATCGAGAGGCATTTCAAGTGTCCGCGCAGCCCAAGACCGAGTAGGAGACCAGCATGAGCGGCATAGGCTTCTTCGAGACTTCGCTTGGTAGCTTCTGGTGATGGCGCTTGCGAATTGTTTCGCCCCGCAGTTCGCGCTTGATGCTCTGCAACTGACGGGCGATGGTACTTGATCCAGTAACGATTTACGACATTCGACAAATCACGCACTGGAAGTCGGAGCCCTGCGGCACATCCATTGTGGAACTGCGGCCAAAATGTCAGCTCCTTTGCATATCCAGACACGTCCAGTTGCACAATCGCATTTGTAGGTGGCGTTCGACCGGCAAGTGGTAGCTCAGGAACGCGTAGCTGCCACGCATGGTTCTGCGCCATGCTCATGTCAAAGCTTCCCAGCGTGACCATTCCTCTTGCGATGGGTAGCGACATGGAGCGCTTACATAGTAACAGGAGACGAGCTTGCTGCTGCAGCACATAATCCTGATCGGACGTGTCCGCAGCTTTCTCTAACTTCAAGCACAGCGGGCGATTCGAGCGGATCAAGCGTGCAACCTCCTTCATTCGCTGGTCCAATGGGAACAGCGGTTGGCTGCGCTGTACGATTTCTTCAAGTCCGTCGCTCACTTCATGGAGCTGCTGGTTTTCATTTCGCTGGTGTAACTCTACTGATTCTTTCAGAGCGAGGCTTCCTTGCTGGCCATGCGCATGATCGGAAGACTGAGAGTTGCTGACCCGACTGGAAATCACCCCCGCAAGATCTTCTCTGCCGATGAAGTGGCAGACATCTTCTGTGATGAATGGCGGTGGCGCGTGTCTGAACTTACTGATCGCCTCGACAATCGGGAACTGGATCCCAAACGGTAAATCCTGGAGAGATAGCCGTATTCCAAACGGGTTCTGGGTCAGGAAAATCATCAGCGCTGCTCTCTGTTCTTTTTCTGAGCGATTTTGCTCTTTGGTTTCTTCATTCACTAATTCGTCAATTCCTTGCTTTGGAGCCAGAAGCTCGTAAATATGGCACACTGTGATGGTGCGCCAGAGTGGTGTATTCAACCCCGGCTCACGGCTTTCGACGATTTCGCTCAGTGTAACCCCACTTGATAATGTTGGAAATGGCACTTCTGCTGAACTCAAACGACTGGAACTTCGAATCTTAATGTGGATCCACCCAATCATGTCTGGCACAACAGCGTTTTCCCAGCCTGGAAACAGAGTCGACTTGTTATCAGTTGTTGATGATGCTGCACCAGCGATCGAACTTGGAGTGTTACCGGTTTCTTGCTGATAGTAGGCACTGTATGCTTCGAGACCAACCAGTGCCGACACTTCCGCTAACAAATCCGCCAGTTGCTGACGAAACTGCGAAGAAGTCGCCGAGAGCTTAAGGTCTTCATACAGCAAGTGCAACCCTGCGAATATCTCCATCACATGTGGTTGCAACCCTGAAGACTTGCGTGTAGTAGATGACGCCTGCAAGTTGGAGGACTTTGGTGTCTTCCGAGTCGCTTGCGCTGATGAAGAGTCCATTTGCATGAACAGCATCGCATTTTCCACTTGGTATGTCCGATGAAAATTCGATCTGAGTAGTTTGTCGAATGCTGTTTCCGTTTTCGCTTGCAACGCTTCTTCCACCTCGCTTTCCGCTCCGCGATCCTCACTTGATTGGTTCTCTTTATCAACAAGAGCAGTGATAAAATCACAGAAGACCTCCCATTCATTCGCGTCCAAGTTGCTGCTATCACCCATGGTATCGATAACATCCGTAGGGCCTTTGACAATCTCTGCTTGATTATGCTGGTGCTGGGCGACGATATCTGCTTTCAAACCGAGGAAGACGGTTGGTGGGAGCGCATTTTGGAGCACGGCGAAGACTCGCTCCAAAAGCGGCGAAACCCCAACATGAAGAGGATGCTCACATCGGTTAACCAGATCTGGGAACATCGCCAACTCGTGCCCGCAAACCTCAAAGCACGAAGCATCATTGATCAACCGGATTTCAGTTGTAGATGGCCATGAGTGTTTCGCACTTGAATTGGTCACACTTGGAGGCAAAAGCTCGCAGATCTGATACCCTCCTCGATGTAAAAGCAGCTTCCTGTCGTCTTGGAGAATGACAATGTCTGTGGGAACATCGCTTGTGAGATCGAAATTCGTTGGGTCCGTCGAAATCGGCAAAGCATCGCGGCATCGCAGTTTTTTCAAGCCACCAGCATTCTCTGGATCGGCTTCCAAATTGTTGCTGGTTGGTTGGCTTGAAAACTCATCAATTCGTTGCAGGATCAGGACGCCACTCTGCTTGTCCATCATACACAAAAGCGGCGCAAGATCCGTATCGGTTGCGAGAAACGCAACTCTTGAAGAAGAATCATACGGCGAAGACGACGCCAGACCCAATCGCTCCGTGACTGGCGATGTCCACACTGGCGCCGCGATCCAATCAGGCACAATCGCAACCTTGTCGGCTTCATCATGGTCGCTCTCTGTTTCTCGATGTTTCTGCCACGTCGCGGAATCCACCACTTTCACGGGTGCGACGCGTTGCGAGCGAGTCACTGGGGACACTTGGAGCTCGTAGACGCAAAACTGTCGATCTTGAGTGTGGAAGCAAACGAGAAGCGCCTTTGCCGCGCTGAAAGCTACAATCTCGAGCGCAGGGTCGCACAGGAACGACTGTCGTGGTGTCGACACACGACTCTGAGTCGAACGCGCTGTTGCTCCCAGGCTTGGAGTTCCTTCGAAAGCAAGCGCGATGGGCTTTACCTCATCCAGCGGGTGCGCGAGTGTGAAGAAACGCGGTCGCGAAGCGAGCTCCTTGTCGATGTAGAGGGTCGAGTTGTTCGGTGTGTCGTTGCTTTTTTGCGAGAGCTGTGACGACGATGACGCTGGCTGTACCGCTGGACTTCGCTGCATCAGCAACCCGGACTCCATCGCGAAAAGGCGGTTCGCCTGGAAGGGCAGCGCGGCTTCGTAGACTTCGCCACTTGGCGTGTAGATGTTGACGCAGTCGGAGCGCACCAACACGCACAAATGTGGCTCTGGATGTAGCTCCAGCCCTTTTCCACGAGCGCGTTTCTTGATTCGCGCTTTACGGCTCGACGGGTTAATACCATCAGCAGGTAGCGACGCTGCTGTCAGCCCAATGTCATTTGACATGCCTCGCGGTGAAGCAGGCTCGAAATGTGTCATCACCGCATCGAGCACGCGGTCTGGAAATACGAAGCTGCGTTCGATGATGTGCGTTCCGCGATGCAGGAACGCAACGCAGTTGTTTATGACGCGCACGGCGTACGGTGTGTCGCGGTACTCCCTCTCCATGAAGAAGAGCTTGTTCAGTGGCTGGATGTGCGGCAGCGCGGAAGTCGCAGTGGTGTTGAAGCTGTTGAGTCCGGGAGGCGCGGCTCGCAGCGTATTGCTAGCGTGGCCAACGGGAGCCACGGCACTAATCTTCTGCAGGAATGGGTCGCTTGCGTCCATCCTGCGCACCCCCGTCCAGCGCACGCGCACGCGTGGCAGCGGCTCATCCGGTCTTGCCCTTGCCATGTTGGCTCGGATCTGCCAGTGCGACTGCAACAAGTCGGAGGTGTACCGAACATGACCTTATTAAAGGACCCTTCCTGCATTTGCATGAATTGAGTTGGATCAGGCAGAGGCCAGGAAGCCAAGAAGAAGCAAGGGAAGGATGATGCTGTCGCGGGTGGTAACAGGCAGAGGCGACGAGAAAGCGGCCAAGAACCCGACTGCCGCGTCCGCCATCACTGACCTCTGCGACGTCTACACGCAGAGCGACATTGAGGACAAGTGGAAGGAGCTGCTCCAGGTCTACGATGTACGTGTTGTGTGTGCTCTTTCTTCATGATTCTGTCTGTGTGAGCATGGATGCGCTTGTGTTAGTATGCGACTCTAAGCGCCTTATTGGCATGCACTCGCCTCGCAGCAACGACGCAATGACGACAACTTAAGAGAGATCCTGGCGCTGAGCGCGCCGACCAAGCGTGTGAACGACCTGAACGGCTGGCACTTGGAGCGCATGGCAGTGGGCGAGTATGACGACAGCAAAGGCTCGAACGCGAACGACGTCGCGATGATCAAGCGCGAGACGCGGCAGATGAAACAGATCGTGGGCAAAGTGCTGGCGAATGGCCGCAGCTTCCAGGCGCGAAGGGATGCGCTCGTGGACGCGATGACCAAGCAGCGCGACGTGCTCACGAAAGAGCTGGACGCAGCGAAGGAGTTCTTGGGCCAGATTCACCTCTCGGGGGTCATGACGGACCCTGCTGCCATTGGTTTGAGCGCCCCTGCGCCAGTGGAACAGCGCCTGTTAGCGACGGTGAAAGCACCAGAGGTGTCGGCGAGCGTCGATCTGAGTGCAGCGCCGTCTATTTAGTTTTGTGGGGGATGTGAGGGCCGAGATGCGTGAATAATGAAGTAAATGGGCACGAACCAAACAAGAGCCACCCACAAAGCAAATCAGCCAAACACGCTTTATTGTTTATTGCTCATTCGCTCTCTCTCGCTCTCTCTCTCTCTCTCTCTTTCTACAACGACCTAATATAAATCCACCTTAATTTAATGCAGCAGTCTACAACGATCAAGAAACAATCCATGGAACCAGGCGAACCGTTCCTCGCTCTTGCATCACAGCTCACGATTCTTTCCGCAACCAGCTCGTCAGTGCGTACTCTCTTCGGTCTGCGCCTCCTCCTCCTGGGCGCTGCTGATTCGCAAGCGAGCCACCGCCAGATTGCCCGCTCTGCTGCAGTCCCAGCAGATGCTGCATGCTCGGAATCGTCTTTTGCTGCGGCGCGCCGCCGGCTGAAGCCCCTGGCTTCGGGTCCTTCGGCAAGAAGAAATTCGTCAGCTTGCCCGTCTCGTCATAGCCCCTCCGGCAAACTGCATGGTTGGAAGTCTGCACTGGCGGTTCGTTCGCCGGCGTCATGTTGTACGCGCCATACTGGTTCGGGTTGTAACTGCTCCGTGTGAAAGTCGGTCTCGCGGTGGTCACGGGACGCACAGACACGTCCGAGTACGCATTCGCACGGAAGCCCGCGGACTCGGTTCGCGGCGTAAAGTTCGCAGACGAAGAAGAATTTGCTGGGGATGGTGCTGCTGACATGGAGGTACCCGAATGGAGAGATGTCAGGTCGGTCTTGCGCTTCTTCAGCTCCAGTGGATGCGGCGGCGCATTGTTGTTCGCACTGAACTCCATCGCATAATGCCGCTTGTTGCTGCTGTCGAACCCACCCCCACCACTGCTTTTCAGTTTGCTCTTCCCGTCACTCTGCTGCGGGTGGTTCTGGAGCATCGCTTTCAATCGCATCTTGTCCTTCACGACTTTCTGGTACTGGTCGTGGCGGAATTTACCTGGAAATTCAAATCAAACGAGAGGCATCATGAGTCAATTAGCCACAATAGCAAGGTGTACGTCAGGCACAAACTCCAAACGTACATGCTTTCTTGAGCGCCATGATCAGCTCTCGCGGGTTCTGGATCTCCTCTTCCATCGCTTCCGCGTCACACGTGTTCAGGTAGTTGATGATGCTCTGGTTGACCGTCATCTGCCGCGCGGCTTCCGCCTGTCGACTGAGCTCCATCTGGTACTTCGCCACTTTGTTCACGAGCACGCTCTTGTTCGCCTCCAGCGCGGAGATGCGCTGCATAAGTCCCTGCTTGTCCATCACGAGCTGCTCGCTCTGGTGCCGCACGCGCTTCATCTCGGCAATCACCAGGTCGTACTGCTTCTTTTGCCACTGCAGCCGCTCCACGAGCGCACTCACACGCTCGTTGAGCTTTTGGATATGCGCTAGCTCTGCGGAATTATCGCCATCTTCCATGCCGGTCCCTGGGCCACCAGAGTGCTGATGATGATGGTCTCTGCTTGGGCTTGGCGCTTCTCCGGGCACGTCGAAATAGAGATTGATGAGATGCGACTCCGCCGCGAACCGCCGACAAATCGGACACTGCGTGTTCACCTGCAGCGCCTGCAGGATGCACGCGTGGTGGAAGACGTGGCCGCAGGGGCACGCCACGAGGTCCTGCCGGAGCTCTTCGAGGCAGATGTGGCATTCCTGGCTTTTCACACCCGCCAGTGACGCCATCCCTTCCGGTCCTGTGGGATTCCTGTACCTCCAAACGTGGGCGCACACTCTCAGAGAGGTCAATGCAGACAGACAGAGAGCGCGCGTGCTGCTGCTTGAGTGAATACAGCGCAAGTTCCTTTGTTGGGCCACTCGCTCGCACTCAATATCGGCGACACATCAGAACAAGTCCCACAAAACCGATACATTGATTTATAGTGACATACTAACGAATTAAATGTGCATTTGTAATAGACAATAAATCTTTTTAAGATAAAAACACTGTTTTACAGTAATCTAGCGATGAATTGTAGTGCCAGAGCACAGGAGAGAAAGGGTCGCTTGTTTACCAATTCTCAAATTGCGTTGTTAACGAAAATACGAAAAACTCTGCTTTCATACAGAAAACACGACTTATGGATGCGCTTCAGTCATTTTTTGCCATGCAACTGTTTGCAGTCATTAAAAACCGACCTCAGGTTTAGAAAATGACACTCATTATTAGTTTAAAACCGATAACCTCTGATTTATGAGAGCAACCTCAGATTTACAATCGCAAATGTATATTGATTATTTCACTATCAACAACTAAGAGCATCCACGCCGGCGTTGAGTAAATTATGAGTAAAGCAAAAAAATTGCGAAAAGTATCAAGTTCTGCGACGTTGTGAGTAAATTTGATCAAAAACGTTCACTGTTGGACTAAATTTGAGTACATGTGGTTCAATTTACTCAGCATTTGGGTTTTTTCTGCTCCGTGAGAAAATGGACCTGTGGAAATTTATATTTGTCGCGATTTATTTGCTTTATTTATTATTAACTCAATGTCGGTGTGGATGCTCTAAATTTAGTAATTTAGTACACTCGTACTTAGCTGCTCGTTCACTTGTGCAGCTGGCCTCACTCTAACCCAGTTAAATTCCTCTCTATTGTTATTGTACAAATATTTTTTTAAACCCTCTCCAATCTCTCTTCATTGACAAAAAATAATCAAGATAACAAGGAAAGTTTGGCTCTCAAAAACACAGTGCGTAAACCGAACAGTTCTTTCACTAGCCATTTCAAAATAATGACTAGCGAAAAAATAAGTTGATACATTTGCGTGGCAGTTTTTTCGACATTTTTTTACTTTACGATGAAAATATATGAGGCATTGTTTCTATGATGATAAATGAATGTGGCTTTCAACTTCTCGTATTGTGTATTGCACCTTTTTGGTGGGTGGGATCTTATTTCCGACTTTTTTTAAAAGATAATCGAGGAGCTCCTCTAAAATTAATGGTTGAATAAGTTGGCTTTAACGCTCGGCAATCCTGGTTTAAACAAAACCTTACATGCTTAGCCCCAATTGTTTGGTCAGTCATTTTGCGTTGTGACCACGCTTTGGCAGGTTCAAAACCGCCAAGGAAAGATATCAAGGCCCATTTTTTGTTAACTGTTTTTTGGTTCAGGTTGATGGCTGTTTGATTGGCATGTTGCAGACAACACCCAATTTATCTCGATTTATCCTATTTTTAGCTCGAACAACCTCTTTTTATTAGCTGAGGGACTTTGAGCAGAATCACCAACAACATTAAAATGCACTATATAACTACTTGCGAGCTATTTCTCGTCAATTCGGATTATAAATAATCAAGGGTATAGCTTTAGGTATACAAAGGAATATTGGATAAATATACTTCCGTATTCAACGTATACATCTAGCTATACCCGTATTCGTAATTACGTGCTGGATTTTGTAAAAACGCTGCCTCTGTAAAAAACCCTGACGGTCAGGGATGCGGATTGTGAACCAACCAAAGGCTGAGAGTGTGTGTGTGACTCGCGTTTTGTATCGCGCTTGTTGTCCCCACCAGTCAAGCGAGCCATTTAGACGCGCCAACAGCTCGACCCCGAGTTAGTTAAGTTTAGAAGACCAACGCGCAAAATGGTACGCAGGCTTTTTCTCTTTTAAATGGCAGCGTTCGCTGTGTCTGTGTATGCCACCAGCGCGTTGTGTGTGTCAATGCACGTGCTGTCGAGCACACCCACCGGATTTCCTGTGCGCTGCCCTGATTACGGAACGAACGAACGAATGAGCGAACTATCGAGCGCCGCATACCAATCAGCCAAGACGAAGGTTTGCAAGCAGCTCAAATGCAGCGCAGTGCAGAGATCCCGCAATTCGAATACGATTGACCGGCGTAAACGGGTAGTGAGCGGTGGCAGATATCCAGCATGGGAGATCCCACACAGGCAACCCCACGCGCGCTCTTCCAAATGATCCAGCTCATGGCACATCTTCGAGCAGCTCCAATCGAGTTTATTCAGATCCAACGACAAAGTTGTCAACCAGTACACAGGCAACCAATCGCTCTCAGTTCGTTTCAGTGATTGCAGACAGACAGGTTCCAGAGTGTGTTTGCAGCATTGCAGCTACACGCGCATCAGCTGGTGGCACACGACGCACAGACCCCACCACGCACAAAGCGAACAATCAAGCTGAGTCGGAGTTATTAACGTTGTTGCTTGTGTGTGTTTTCTTTCTTGCTGCGCAGCCTAAGCAAATCACTGACATTCGCGACTTCCTCCAGAAGGCTCGCCGAAAAGATGCTCGCTCGGTGAAGATTAAGAAGTCCGACAAGATCGTCAAGTTCAAAATTCGCTGCTCCAAGTACTTGTACACCTTGGTGGTGACCGACACCGAGAAGGCCGACAAGCTTACTCAGTCCCTTCCACCTGGTACGCTCCACCCCTGTCTCCAGTTTCTGCTATCTATATGCTGATTGCTGCAGTATGCTAACGATCTGCCATCTCTCTATCGCTTTCTATTTTCCAAACAAACAGGACTTCAGCGCAAGGACATTTAAGAAGTTCGACGCTGTTGTGGCATATTCAGACCGGTCTTCTACGCTTCTTTCGACCCTGGTAGTCAGCTTTAGGCAAGCGCTCGTGTAAAAGCTTCCGATCCAAGCGGCTCGTTCGTTCCGCTCGGGGGCTTCGAATGCCAAGCTGTTGCTGATTTTTATCAGGTTGAAAGAATCCGCTTTGGTTGCTTCCTATTTCTCCTCCTTTTCAGTGTTGTTTTGCTTGCATCGTCTCAATTCTGGTATGCGGCTATTGCTCATTGGAAATGTGTCCACTGATTGTAATAAGTGGCTTGCATGGTGCGAGGGTGCACCCTTCCTCCACTTGTGTAGTCATCCCTTGGGGCATTCGGATCGCAATAAAAGATCGGAGCTCAACCAAAATATGACAGCTTCTCTTTCCGTTTTCCAGCTCAAGGTCAAGCAATTCCAGTGTTTGTGTGTTCCCTTCTCACAATTTAGCCATTCTCTGAGCATGTGTGGATTTTGCCTCAAGAGAATGGTTTTCACGCCACTGTGCATGGAGAAGAAGCAGATAGTTGCAACGTGCATTCCTTCGGGCGTGTCAGCCGAATTATAGGAAGAAGTGTTCAGGTGCTCGCGTCTCCTACAGGAGCAGACTAGTGTTGGTCGGAGCTTATTTGCATGTCAGAAAGACATCAACAGCATTCAGAAACTTCGAGCTTCAAGAACGAAAGGAGCCAAGCGGAAATTTTCAAAAGCAAAGCAAAATATCGTGTTATTCGTTACCCCGCACTCCTCTTGGTCGGTACTTCGTCGATACACAACCAGAATGCGCGCGGAGGACGACCAGTTGGTGCAAATTAGTTTCCCACTGCTCCCTTTTTCCGTGCAGACACTTAAACAGAGTTCTTGCGTGGAGGAGGCGAGTGCGCGGCGGCTGGGGACGCCGATCGCGAGCGGGAGCGACGTGGAGAGTCCTTGCGCTGCGCTGGGGAACGCGAACGCGAGCGACGAGGAGAACGGCCGCGCGCTGGCGAACGGGAGCGCGAGCGTCTGTCGCCTGATTCCACGCTTTCCGCCGTGATGCGCACGTAGTTCCCGCGGAACTCCGTGTCGTCCAGCTTCTTGATGGCGTTGTCCATGTCGTCCTTGGATTGGAACTCAGCAATCCTGTTTCATCACATAATTAAAGAGAGAAGCGCGTTAGGGTACAACAGTCTCCAAGAACTAATGAGAAAAAAGATATGAAGCCACTCACGCAGTGCCGTCGGTCTCAATGTTGCAGTAGGTCACTTCGCCACCCGTGCGGAGGAAGTCCTTGATGTTGCGCCAGTCGGTTCCGCGTGGGAGGTCCGACACGCGCACACGGAAGTCCGTGCGCTGAGGAGGGTTGCGTCCTGAAGATCCCAAGCAACCAAATAATAAGCAAACAACAGTGAGTACAGAGAGAGAGCAGCAGTAAATCCAAATCCTCAGCATACACACACGTACCATTGCGCTCGAAGCCACGGTCACCACGGCCGCCACGTCCACCATCGCGGTCACGGCCACCATCGCGTCCACCGTCACGACCACGGCCACCGTCATCACGACGGCTTCCGCCACGAGCGAGCTCCACGCGAATGCTAAGAAAAAAAGAAAAGATAAACAGTGTCAGTCTCATTGTCATAAACTACGAGTGAGTGAGCACAGCACAACACAAAATTGGCTTACCGTCCACCGAGGAAGTCACGTCCGTCCATCGAGCGAATGGCGTCATCGGCGTCACGAGGGTCTTCGAAATCCTAGAGAACGACGAGCAGAGAACGAAGACGAAGAGAGGATGGGGGAGGCGTTGGTTGGTTGGTGTCACACGTGGAGATCTAGTGCGAGCGGAGTGGCGTGGCGCGCAGGTTGTGGTGTGGGGAATGGAAGTGGGCGATGAGGCATGATAGCGCGTGAAGCGATGGCGGCATCCGTTGGATATCTCAACTTCTAGATGAAGCAGAAGATAGTACCCCCAACGTCAACAGCCATACTGCTAAAAGCCGAGAATGTGGCGACCGTCCGTCCGAAGAGCACACGAAGAGTCGACATCAACAAATGCGAAGAATGAACCGTCGCTCGCATCCGCTGAAGACGAAGATACCGACCGACATCAGCCTAAACGGAACAACAGTGCCGTGCCGGAATCACCACTCGCAGCGGACAGCCGATGGAGAAGATGCAGAAGATGTAGATGCAGAAGGAGAGGAGAAGAAGCCTCCATCATGCTTGTCGTCGAAGAAGACGATGTCCATCGGGACGATGCGTACGAAGGAGGGGATATGTAGTCCACGCCCATACACCCACACACCACACAAACTAGCTGTGCGACGACGCGGGAAGACGACGACGCAGCAGCGCGCTTGAGCCGACGACCGGGATGGAGGAAGAAGCAGAAGAAGCACTCACCACGAACGCGAAGCCTGGTGGGTTGCGTGCAACCCAGATGTTGGAGACGTGGCCGTAGCGGGAGAAGCCGTCCTGGATCTCGCGCGACGTGGCGTCACGAGGCAGCCCACCAACGTACACACGAGTGCCCATGCTTGCTGGTTGTAGAGAGAGAGAGAGGCTTGGAGCTTGGAGCTTGGTGCTGGAGCTTTAAAAGCGAGTGTTCTGTCTCGAAAGGGGGGAAAGAACGAAGGGTTGGTTTCAAGCGGTTCGAGCCGTCCTACCATTGGCATATTTATAAGACCGCTTTGAGGTTATACAGTCATCTCCCGTTTAGAAGATTCCGACTTCTAAATGGGTAGATGACTGTAATAGCAATAACGGCTCGATTATGATACTGTATAATCTGTATTATCTACACAGAAATCACCAGAGTCTTCTATTGGGCTGTTTTCTTGTGTGGCCATCCAAACTCACCACCAGCAACCACCATTCCAAGATCGACTTGACGCACAAAAATGCTGCATGCTGGACGTCGATTCCCTGCGCGGCTGCAGCAGAACCAGCAGCGGACGACGCGCTTGGTGCAACGCGTCAACGGCAATGGCGTTGCCAGCAGTAGCAGCTGCGTGAGCCGGTACCATGTGCACCAGCACTTAGTGCAGCAGCACTTAGTGCAGCAGCAAACGCGCTCGTTCTTCGGACTGCGCGACTTGCTCTTCGGAAAGAAGGACGAGGCCGTTGTGGAGGAGAAGAGCACGCTGCCGCCACCAGCATCGACCTCTGCTGCTGATGTTGCTGGTAGTGCATCGGATTCCGCTGCGCCTGTTGCTGCTCCAGTTGTGCCAGAGAAACTCGTCGGCTCCTTGGACGAAACCAGCTTCTCGGTGGGCAAGTACGCGCGCCTCGCCGACGGCTCCGTGATGGCCACGTGCGGCAAGACCATGGTGCTCACAACTGCGGTCAGCTCGGTCGGAGGCAAGCGCGGTCACGACTTCCTGCCACTTATGGTCGACTACCGCGTCAAGTACTACGCGACGGGTCTGATCCCCGACACCGCCAAGCGCACCGAGTTCAGCGGCACGGACGAGGAGATTTTGCAGTCGCGCGTGGTGGACCGCGTTATCCGCCCGCTTTTCCCACGCGACTACTACGACGACACGCAGGTGATCGCGACCGTGCAGTCGTTGGACGCAGACAACGACCCGCTGGTCGTGGCGATCAACAGCACGTCGGCGGCGTTGGCGGTGTCCGACATCCCGTGGAACGGACCTGTCGGCGCAGTGCGCGTGGTGGAGATCGACGGCCAGCTGGTCGCGAACCCGACCCAGAAGCAGCGCGACATCGCGACGCTCGACATCCTGTACGCTGCGAACGAGACGCGCACGCTCATGATCGAGGCATCGGGTGACGAGATCACGGAAGACCGCATGGCGGAGGCGCTCCAGTTCGCACACGACGCTCTGGGCCCCATCATTAATACTCAGAAGCAGCTCGTGAAGCAGTTTGGCAAGAAGAAGCGCACGTACTTTCGCCTTGTCGTGGACCCCGAAGTGATGGAGAAAGCCAAAGAAGCCGGTCTCGAAGAGGCCAACATTGTGCTCAGCTCCCCAAAGCTCACCAAGGTCGAGCGCCAGGAGGGCGAGAAGCACGTGTACGGCAAGATCATCTCGACGCTCCGCGAACATTTCCACGGCCGCAACATGGACGACAACCAGTTCCAGGCGGCGGCGCACGACGTGTTCCAGTACGCGCTGCGCGAACAGATCCTCAACGGCGACAAGAACTCGCGCTACGACGGCCGCTCGGTGTTCACGATCCGCCCATTGAAGGTCGAGACGGACGTGCTGCCGATGGCGCACGGCTCGTCGGTGTTCACGCGCGGCGACACCCAGGCGCTGTGCTCCGTAACTCTCGGACCGCTGGACCGTGGTCTGAAGGTTCGCTCGGCGCTCATGGACCCGACCAAGGACATCCCGCTCAAGCATGCGATGCTGCACTACGAGTTCCCTCCGTACTGCGTGAACGAAACCGGTCGCGTCGGTGGCGTGAACCGCCGCATGATCGGCCACGGCGCGCTCGCGGAGAAGGCGCTCGTGCCAGTGATCCCATCGATCGACGAGTTCCCGTACACGGTGCGCATGACGTCGGAGACGATGGGCTCGGACGGCTCGTCGTCGATGGCGACGGTCTGCGGCGTGTCGCTCGCGCTCATGGACGCGGGCGTGCCGATCAAGGCGCCGGTAGCCGGCATCTCGATCGGCCTGATCACCGAGGGTGACCCGTTTGACGGCGAGAAGGAGATCAATAACTACCGCCTGATCACGGACATCCTCGGCACGGAGGACCACTACGGCGACATGGACTTCAAGATCGCCGGCACGGACGAAGGCATCACGGCGATCCAGCTCGACGTCAAGCTGCCAGGTATCCCGCTCGAGATCCTCTGCAAGGGCATCCACTACGCCAAGAAGGCGCGCACCAACATCCTCCGCAAGATGAACGCGACGATCGCCGAGCCGCGCAAGGAGCTCAAGAACTCGCCGACTGGAGAGATCAACATCGGTCTCGAGTTCACGATCCCAACGAACACGATCGGCGCGGTGATCGGTGCAGGCGGCTCCAACATCCGCGACCTGGAGCGCACGTTCCAAGTCACGGTCAGCATCGACCGCCGTGCAGGCACGATCCGCGTCGTGGGCTCGCCGGAGGACGCAGAGAACGCCAAGCAGCGCATTTTGGCCCAGACGGCGGCGCAAGCTGAAGGAGGCGAACGGGGCGAGCGAGGCGAACGAGGGGAGAGAAGTGACGCGTTCTTCAAGCGCGGCAGCAAGTACACGATGCGCGTGACCGAAGTGATGGACTTTGGCGCGATCCTCGAGTCCACTGCGCCGTCCAAGAACCGCGGCTTCGTGCACATCACGGAGTTGGCGCCCAACCGCGTGGAGAACATCCACGATGTGGTCTCGGTCGGCCAGGAGCTCGAGTTCCAGTGCATCCAGGAGGGCTTCTCTGGCAAGATGTCGCTCAAGGCGCTGTTGCCAGGCGGCTCCATCAGCGACAGCAACCAGGAGAGCTCCACACAAAACAGACGACCGTCGATGCAGCGAAGATCCAAGGCGCCACACCACTCGGGCAAGTCTAGCTCCCCACGCCGATCGTAGAGCCCATCCACACCGACGCTCGTCTGATGCCAGCAGCCAGAAGGTTCTTTAGCTCAATCGGCACTGCCCAACCAAAGTCACGAGCGAGCGAGTTAGTGATCGAATGAATGGCTGGGAAGCGGATGGGTGAACGACGAGCTCTTGATAGAGACGAATAGCTCTTTTATCTCATAGACAGACAGCACAAAACTATTTTGCATACAGAAAATCTCAATACCGTCAACATGAACGACACAACAAAACCTCATCTGGCACGCTCGAGTCATTTACATGTTTCTCATCATTCACACGCATCAAAACAGTGTTTATACAGACACCACCACTTTGCCGTACTCTCCTTGAATCACTCATCCACCTCTTCACTTACACCACAGCCTCTGGGGCGCCGACCACGATCGTCTTCTCCGAGTGCGCGACGCGTTTCCGGTTGCGCTTGAGCAGCACCGCGCGGTCGATCGGCTCGTGGTTGTTCATGCGGAACGTGGCTCGCCCGTCGCCACCTCCACCGATACCGCCCAGTCCCGAGCTGGAGGACGAGCGAGCGAGCATGAACGACCCACCCCCATTGACACCGCCACCACCGCCCATGCTCGCGCCATTCGCCATCGACATGCGTCCAGTGTTCTGGATCGCAGAGTTAAGACTCTGGATCGACGACGTGAATGCTGGAATCGACGGTGACGATCTGCGGCGAAGCAGCTCTCGCGGATGCGGGACGCGGACGCCAGTCTTTGTCTTGTAGCCATCGCGGAGCGACTCAAGTACTTCGTCGCTCAATACGGCACGATCGAACGCGTTCAGCACGAACTGGCGCAGCGCGAGTCTGTAGTTGTACCTCTCCAGCAGCGCGTGGATGTAGAGCGCCAGCATCGGCTCTTCAAAGAGCTCAGACTTGGACGTCCGAAGTCGGTTGAGCGATGAGTGCGCTTCTTTCTGCGTGATGTGGTTACTCAGATCCGCGACCAAGCGCAGCACTTCTTTCCATTCAGGCGGGACCTTTGCGAGCAACGCTTGTAGTGGCGACATTGGGGTCTGAGTCACAGGGCTCACCTTGTTTGTAACCTCAGCGTTCGTTGGTCGCGGCCACACAAACAGCGAGTTGCAGTTCTGCGGCACCGAGATCGACGACTGCGAGACATTCGCTGCATCCCAGCCCAGACGCGACAGGTTGCGACGACCCGACGTGGAGCGAGAGATGAGACCAAGCACAAAGAAGCACGTGCCTCGAATCGACACGAGCGGCGAGTCCGTCGTGAGCTTCACGATCAGGTCGAGCACGTCGTGCGCGTAGTGGTGGATCAGATCGTACCCTCTCGACGTAGCAGCAATGTGACCGAGTGCCCACAGCGCAGCACGCTTCTCCAATGGAACGCTTGCACTGTCTCGAAGACAGGCGATAAACTCTGGAATGTGACCGGAGCTGTGCAGGATCTGGCACCCCGCGCTCGTCTTGCCGAGCTCACCGTACAAGTGAGGAGGCAGTGGCACTGAGCGAGGGCGAAGCGGCAATAGCTGCAATGTGAACTCGACAGACTTGAGCATCACACGCTTCACGTTCCCCGTGCTGCTGTCCATTTCCACGCGGAAGTTCCAGACCGCTCGCTCCCCTGGCGCACAGACCGAGCACTCTGGCGAGGTCATGTACTGCGAAGAGCGCTGGTCAGGCTGACACGTGCTCCAGTCTTTGTGTTCCTCAGCGGCGGACTCGGACGCGGGATACGAAGGATCAGCAAAGCCATACGTGGTCGCGTTTGTCTCGGACGAACGATCGTTGCCCGCAGCAGATGTTGAGCGCGCGCGACTCTTTGTTTGTGCATCCATACCAATGACGGAAGGAGGCATCACGAACCCTCCGTTGCTCTTTGGCGGTGGCTTTGTAAACCCGCGTCGGTCAACCGGCTGTGTGCCCAAGAAGAGACACGCCTGCAACGTTTGCTGGGAGTTGACAATCACAGGCTGTGGCATGTTTCGCGCGTCGACCACAATCGCCTTCACTCGAATCGAGTTCATCCGCAGATCGTCTTCGTCCAGAGCGCTGTCTTCTTCATCACGCAGAGAGCCGTCGATGTACGTCTCCACAGTCAGATTCGACGGCGGTCCGCTCCCAGGAGGCCCGACAATCTTCACTTCCATGTTCCAGGGCATCTTGTACAACCAATCCAGTCCCCAGAGCGATCGTTGGCTGCCATTCTTCACAGTGCCGCGCTTCATCGGCACTTGCACAGGGATAGGCGTCGGCCAACACGTTCTTTTCATGCTCCCCGAGCTGGAAACGGTGCTCCGTTCTCTGCCCGAGACGTCGCGATGCAAGCCTCGGAAGAGCGAATTCTCGACCGCATGCACATACGAAACGTACTTCTCTCGTCTCCAAGCAACCAGCGTTCGCGGGATCCAGTCACCAGTTCCTTGCAAGAACGCAAGTCCTTCTGGGAGCGACAAGAACTTGAGCAAGAGCGACTCGGCGCGCTTGTCCTTCATCTGGATGAGTTTCGTCGGGCGTCGGATCACCATCGCAAGCAAACACTCCTCGGTCTCAGTCGCTTCTTCCAGCACACTCAGCGCAGCTTTCGCGACTTCCTCTTCTTGGGTGAGCTGCGTCACAAGCGCATCGACGCCCCACTTCGCGAAATCCGTCACTTCGGAACGCAAAAGCGCTCGAAGCAGACACGTCGCGTACAGACGAAGCGCCTTGGAGCCTTCCATCATCCATGACTGGAGCAGCTTGCGAGAGCTCCCGTCCACAGAGTAGTCCAGGTTTGCGAGAATCAAGCGGCACAGAAAGTCGTGACCCTTAGTTGTGCCCATTACGTGCAGACGATTGAACAAATTCGACTGCTCCATCATCTTCAAGCCTTCTTTGCTGGAACTCATCAGTCCCAGGAGAGTGAAATACTCGCGAAGCATCTTCGTGGAGCAAAACACGGGCGAGAACATACGCTGCTTCAAGATACCGATATGAGACTCCACGATCGCAGCTTCGGGGCGCGCTTCCAGCTCCAGAGCAGACGAGATTTCAGTCAGCAACTGTCCACGTCGATCGGTTTTCAGGAACAAGAGCCCTTCGGGATGGTTCAGCAGCAGCGTGTACATCTGGCAGGCAGGACGGAGAAACGGGACGTTGTCGGGAATCCAGTCCAGCAGCGAAAAGTACCCTTTGTTTCCCGTATCACCTCGGAAGAAACCCGAAAGACGCTTGAAGAACTTGGTTTTCATCGCCTCCGAGAGCCGCTGAGGGTTCGTGAGCGGTCCTTCGAGCATCTCCGAGATCACGTCCCAGTTCCATTTTGTAAAGTTCTTGTCTGTCAGGATCTTCGAGCGGTTGTGAAGCATGTCTTTGAACGTCGCGTCGTCCATCTGCGCGTCCATCGAGTGCTTCAGTTCCTGGACCATCAGCTCGCGGGAGGTCAAGTTGTCTTTTCCGGAATACGGTCCATGGCGCCTCATTGTGGTCGACGAGAAGTTGGACGACGGGTTGTTGCTCCCAGCAACGCGACCAATTTGCAAGTACAGAGTCGACGGGCGGTTGATCTCGCGCAGCAACTCGGAGACCAGCTGGACACCATTGACGCCACTTCCCCCGTAGGAAACAAGCGACACGCCCCGCGTCGCGACACTCCCCGAGTTGGCGCCGACCGCGTTCGCAAGCTCTGCGAGCATCTCGCTTGCGCGGATCGATTTCTCTCGTTGCAGACGCTCGAGCAAGCTCTTCACTTGGACTCCGAGCGTTTGGGTCGTCATGGATGCGAGCGACGTGGCCGACACGAGTCGAGGGAGCGCCAGCAAGGACGCGCAGTGTTGGTCCGGAAGAAGCCTCGAGGACATGCGGAGAATGTCGGAAAGCAAGTCGATCGCTGGCTCCGCGAGTGACCGCACAGTGCCCGTTCCGAGCGTGATCAGCGCGTCCAATAGCCCGCAGTGGATCATCGCAAGCAGCACAATCACAGTGTAGTTGTCGAGCAGGTTGTACCCCATCGGGGCTGGAATCGCGTCGGAAGAGGACACGCTGATAGGAATCGTAGCGGATACCACGTCGGCCGCGTCCGCTGCGCTCTTGTCAAACGACGTCTTCTTGTAGAAAATCTCGCAAATCGTGGACAGCACCGCTTTCTGGACATCTTCGCCCACCGGTCGCACCAAAAGCTGGATCAGTGACTGGAGACCTTGCGGGTTGGACGTTAACACCACAATACCCTAGAGGACAAAGTTGAGTATGCGTGAGGTTCAATCAATCCATGTAATGAAAAATGCAAGTGTTGACCAGAACACCATGTTTCTTACCGTCCACGAGCGCATCATTGTCACAATCGCGTTTCGACTCGCCATCCATCGCTGTCGTCTTTCATTTCCTGCTGGCAAATCTGTGTCTGTGAATGGCGCAAGCAGGATCTGCGTGTCGATGAACGGGTCGATGAACTGACGCGTCGACGGCTCGTTCAGCAGCATGAGCAGCGTCAAGATGAGCGAATCTGCCAGATCCTGGAACGACGAGTCCAGAATCGAGTCGACGATCACTTTGATGCCATTGCACTCAGCGACAATCGCGACATTCGCGAGGGCCAATTCACGAAGCGTCTCCAAGCAAATCCGTCGCAAGTTGTCGTCCTTGTGCCCAGCGATCGCAACGATCGACGCGACCAAACTCGGCGGCATCTGCGCCGCGTCGATCTCCATAATTCGACGGATGACCTTCAGCGCTTGTATGCGCTCTGCCAGGAGCTTTTGCTCTCTCTCCATCGCACGGACAATGAAAATCGGAAGACACTGTGGTGGAAAATGACACATACCATACGTCAGATGAAAAATCAATACCGACACCACAAAAGTCCACAAGTGGCTTCATTCGCGTACCAAATCGATGAGGATCTTCACGCTTTCGTTGCTGCAGATCGTGTAGCGCAGGACTCGAAGCGCCCCCAAACGCGTCGACGTGTCCGAGTCGCACACCAGACGTCGCATGCACTTCATCAGCCGTTCAATCGGGAAGCTGTCCAGCAGCAACGGGTCTGTTTTCAGCTCCTACAAGATACAACACCATATTGTTAATACACATACGCAATCATCAACATCACAGGAACAACGGCAGCGAGCATATTCAACTTGATGGACCAAGTGAGGCTGCCCGCACTTAACCCACTCCCAGTACACCCCCACAACTGACGTTCAGTACAAAGAGTATGAAGGATCACGCACACCGCCAAAAGCAACCACATACATGGCAAATGCGGCCGACGCTCTCCAGCTTGGACTTGCGGTCCAGGTTCCCGCGTTCAATCAGCGTGCAGATCGCGCCGAGGCTGCTCGAGTCTGCCAACTTGGGCATCAGTGACATCCGGCGCGCCATCTCTCCTTCCTGAATTGTGGGCGTGCACCTGCCGCTTTCTCACACTCGTTTCCTCACACGAAGACGCAGGAAGTGTGGAGCGACTCGGGATTTTGTCTCTTTCGCCACTTCGTGATACAAGTATCTCCTCATGCAAGTGGCTTGAATTTCTGTTTTTCCTGCTTCTTCAATTCAATTTTGAGTTGCAAACAGGGTCTTCAATTCATATTTAAATTGAATTTTTGGGTGTATGGGTGTCTTTGCACACTCAGATCATTGGGTATTTAGATCATTGGGTGTCTGGGTGATTGGATGAAAGCCTTTGCGCGAGTGGCTGCTGGCTGGCTTGGTCTGCTGGAGCAATTGACAAGAAGCCCCACAGCGAAGAAGGAGAGATCATCGTGCTGCTGCAGACATGTCGTTCGCGCTGAACCGCCTCATCGGCGGTGTCGCCGCCATGAGCGTGGGCGCTGCACCGCGCTCCTCCCTCCTCGTGCGCGCCATGAGCTCCCAGGCGGCGCCTGCAGTGGAGATCCCATCGAACATCGTGTTCGCGGACGAGAAGCCAATGCGCGCTCCTCGCGTGATCCCAACCGCGCAGAAAGGTATGCGCGCGCTATGTTTTTGTGATTGCTGACATATAGCGAGATCGGCTAGTCTATTGTGTCTATTACCCGTGGTGCTAATTCGCTAATTCGCTCATCTCTCGTATCCAATCCAAATTCGTGTCTTGGCACAATAGTGACGTTCACTGCAAAGGGCGACGTGCAGATCAACTTGCTGAGCTTGAAGTCCGAGGACGAACTCGAGCCAGTGACGCTCAGCGGAAACGTGTTCGGTGCGCCGACCCGCGTCGACATCTTGCAGCGCGTCGTGCGATGGCAGCTGGCGTGCCGTCGTGCCGGTACGAACAAGACCAAGACCCGCACGGAAGTGAGCGGCTCGACGAGAAAGCCATGGAAGCAGAAAGGCTCTGGCCGCGCTCGTGTCGGTGACATCCGTGCGCCTCAGTGGCGTGGTGGTTACCGTGTTCACGGCCCAAAGCTCCGCGACTTCTCGTACTCGCTGCCGAAGAAGGTGCGCGCCATGGGTCTCCGTGTCGCTCTCTCCACCAAGCTCCGCGAAGGAAAGCTCGCGATCGTCGACTCGCTCGACGTTGAGGTGCGTTGCTATGTTGTGGCATGGTTGGTTCAAGATATTCCCAATGATAGAGTACTAATAACTTGCTACCACTGGTACATGCTGAAAATCCTACAGAGCTCCAAGACCAAGGACATGAAGCAGTTCTTGGAGTCGCGCGGCTGGGACCATGCGCTCTTCATCGACAGCGAAGAGGTTGCCACCAACTTCCTGCTCTCGACGCGCAACATCCCGTACGTCGACACCCTCCCGCAGCACAAGATCAACGTCTACTCGATCCTGCAGAAGGACTTGCTCGTCATCACAAAAGATGCGGTCAAGTACTTGGAGGAGCGTCTGCACACCGAGTAAATTGCTGGCCACGCTCAGCAAATAGAGACAAGGGACTGCGTCACCTGACAGTATTAGGAGACGTGAGGCGGTGAAGTAAGCGGACCAGCTAACCAGAAGAAATACAACAAAAACAAAAGAAGACCGCGAATAGTGAGTGTTCAATTGATCAGTGTTGTTTGCGGCAAGTGGTGAAAACTCTATGGGATTCAGTAGTGCTCCTCAACTTCCGCACAGCGTTCGCGAAAACGGAATCGACAACGCATGGATATTTTACTTCGACACGCTCGGTGTATGGATTCGGGAATGAAGTTTTCGAAGAACCGCTTCAAGCTGCGTCTATCAGATGATGAAAACAGTTGAGTTACAAAACGTGCAACAGTTCTCACTGTTCTCAGTTGTCACAGAATCGCTCTCACCTGTTGTTCTTGCGCAAACTGCTTGAAGCGAAGGTCGTCGACCGGAAAACTCGTGTTTGGAATCAGCAGCTGCCCGATGTCGTCGATTGAGAGGAACTGGTTCTCTCCTGGCGCAGCACGGAGATCTATATCGCCTGTTGCTTCACTTGCTCCAGTTTCTCGGTTCACCATTGTCGCACTCGATCTTCTGGGAGTAACACTCGAGCCCACCACCACCATAAGAGGTGGTAATGGGGAGAGCAGTCCACAGATCTGGTAGAAAGTGGTCGCAAGGTTTTTCAGGTTCGACGCTGTCAGTTTACTCATGCGAGCTGGCCCGATCCCAACCTGTGCGGGCTGGAGGATGATGTGTGGGATCAAGATACGCACGAAGAGGAAGTTCACAAGCACGATGTTGTATCTTGAAAACGCTTTGGTAGCTGGAGTGCTCTCAGTACTACTCGCATCTTGTTCAGTCGATACAGTTTGACCCTCAATGGGAGGTAAGTCAGATATTCGTCGTGTTGCACCAAGTTCGTCAAACTCAAGAGCATTCTTCTCTGTCAGAAACAGTTTGTACTGTAGGACAACAAGAATTAGCGTCAACAATACTCAAATAATAACACTCCGATTCAGTTCAAGCCGTTCAACTTACACTCTCGGGGAAATACAACCCATCGGATGTGAGGCGCTTCCAAAACTCGAGGATACCGGCAGGGATGTCTTGTCTATCGACTGCCTTGGCGATCGCATCCACAATTCCTTTCACACGTACTTTCAGCTTCACAAACTTGCCTTCGTCAACACCAGTAGAACTTGCGCTTGTTGACTTTGACCGAAGCGTAAAGAGAGCTCCAAACTTGTTTGACAACCCTTTTGAAGACGACTTGACGCTCAGGTCAAGGTCCAGCGCTGGATCTTGAAGAATCGACAGCAGCGGATTCCGGACGACCTTCCCAAGCCAGATGCGCGTGGCTTCGAAGTAAACGTTCAGCATCGACTCAAAGTCCTAGGATATACCAATGCTAACTCAGAACTTACGTGCTTCGTTCAGCGTTCACTTCGTAAAAACAATATTCGCACTCACCTGCATTGCTTTTTCTTTTTGCTCGAGCTTCTTTGTTCGCAAGAGCATGCGGAGATGAGTAGTGAAACCCACCGCATACGCTGCCGAGCGAAATATCTGGAGCTGTTTCATGGGCTCAACTTCTTGGTCGCTAAATGGAGAGATCGCTCCAGTCTCTGTTTCCATCTCGAGCCGCCATCGTGGCTTTCGTATTGTCGCGGTTTTCATGGACGCATTGATCAATTTTGTGAGTCGCTTTCGGCTCTCGGCTCTGTCGCGCTCAGCGGTTTTGTTTGAATTCGTCGCTCCTTCGCCAGCTGTAGCTTTGCTTGAATCACTTGTTGCGGGCAGTAGCAGCAATTCACCAACATCCATGTCACCAGAGTCTAGTTTTTGCAGCATCTATAGGAGGAAGCAAACGTGGTTAGAAATACATGTTCTAATCGAAATGAGCCGTCTGTGAATCAATACACTCACGAGCTCATCTTCGTCTGTCCAATCGATCTCTGGAAGGCTCATGCTCCATTTGTTTGACTTCAAATCGAAGTGCGGATTTGATTTTTGCTGTTGCTTGTCGAAACTTATCACCGCTTTTGGTGGGGTTGAACCGGGCTCGAGCTTCACTTCAGGCTGACGGGGAGTTGGTTTAACTTCAGTGTCATCGAATTTGACAGAAAGACTACGCTGGTCGTTGCTGCTGCTTTGCGCACGATCTTTTGCTGCCAAATTTGTAGGATCTCCACTTCTAGCAGAGAATATCAAGTTAGATACCGAGGCGTCTCCGAGGAAGGAAATGTGTGTCACGAATGCAACTTACACACTTGAGCCTTGCTGGGCTAGCACCAACACCTTCAGATCTTCGTTCTGCTGGATCAATTTTGCGAGCATGTCCTGCAAAGAAGGTGACTGAAAACTGGGTTGTCTTGACGACAGATTCCACGACGACGAAGAGCGGTTGCAGTCGAGATGCGGCGATGGTGGGATTCTCGAATTCACCATGTTTGACTCCTCAGAAGTAGAGGAGACTTCGTTAGGCAGATTTTCTCTGGAGCGTAACCTCATCTACATATTTGCAAGCCAACAATAATGATCAATTACCACCAATGAGTTTCTAGTCAAACTTGAACGTGCAAGTTGTGACAGACCTCGTACTTGGCGACTTGCAGCTCAAGCTGCTGTAGTTGAGATCTGCAAACAGGAAGTGAGAACCCCTCAACACATGTCAGTGTCATGATAAGTAACCTTCTTCTTGAAGGATCGATCCGTACTTGACTTGGATGCGTCTCTCGTGACGAACTCTTTCATGCTTCTGCTGCTGGAAGCGAAGCAGCTCATGCTCTAATCGTTGCCGGTGTTGGAGCAAAATCACTGATTGCGCGTCTTCAGCGTGTCCTGTTGAGACGGAGAATTGTAAGCTGTTCATCTCAATTCTTCATCACTTTGCCCGTTCTTGATCGCTCGAGCTACGAAATGATTGCCAACCAATTTGGTCGGTCTTTTTTTGGCTATTCCAAACCGCTTTTTCTGGGTTGGGTGTCTTTTGATGACAGCAATACACTCAACCTCAACGTTACGACCATGAAGAATATTATTCAGTGGCAAATTTGACACGGAATTCTTTCACAAATTTTAACCAGGCGCAACAGTGATCAGCCTTCTGCTTCCACGACAACTTCTTGGATGTCATCAGTCGTTTGTTGTTCAACGTCGCTTTCATCACTGACCTCGTCTTCGCTTGAGTCAGAACCTGAACTCTCATCAGCTTGGGCTTCTTTGGTTGCATCGGCCGCCGCCTTCTCAGCGTCACTCGATCGCTGTTTCTCTTCGATTGCTGTTTGTAGCGATAGCTGCAGCTTTTCCAACGTGTTGAGAAGTTCCAGCGAGCGCTCCAAAACCGTGTTGGACGATTGAAGAATCGCTTTCGAGGAACTGAAAGTGAAATTCGTCAATGCAGAAGTCTCTGCTGACGAACGCTTCGACACCAACTTCTGGGCTTGGCGAACCTAGAATTGGAATACAATGGATATACATTCATAGTCAGCAGCCAGCACGATTTCTCCGTGTGACAAGGAGTTCAGCGCTCAAAATGGGGTGAGTTCAATACCTGGGTCATAACTGCTCGAACTTTCCCCGAGATAGTATTGTAGCTGCACTTCATTTGACCACAGACTTGTGGCAATGTCTCCTGCGCATCCGTGATGTCCAGGACACCGGGCGTGTGGATACCCTCTTGGGGTTTAATGTCCGTAATTGGCACGTGAGTGAACAGTTTCGCACTGAAGCTGCACTGATCCACCTGCTTGAAATCATAAAAGCGAGACTTCGCGTCCTTGTTCTTGGTGGGCACGATTTCCACCATGAAGCTCATTCGATTGCCAGGCTCGCCGCATTCATCGCCATCACTGAAGAGCATTTGCTTGTATCGCATTGTGACTGGATCAACCTTCCATCCACGGAAAATGCTGCACACATAAACGCACGCAAAGAAAGTCAATAACTTTTTAACAACTGCACAGTAGACGATCACTACGATCACTGATCCATAACAGCATACCCGAGAATCTTTCTTGTTTCAGATTCCACCACATCTTCATTTCCCTCGCTTCCCTCAGCGGGTTCAGGCTTCTTCACCACGTACGTGACATTCTTCAAGTGGCACACGTCGAGTAGCGCTCTACATACAATCAATTCACTCTCTTGTCAGTACTGGCGCCACACAACAGGCGCATACACAACCACGCAAGCATGTGGCATAACATCAAATCCACCAGATCACCAAAGCACTCACGTTTCCGTATTGATCACCACTGGGTTCTCCTTCAGACAATCGAGCGAGTCTATCGCTGATACGAATGGACCTGCGCGTACATCAAACCCATCACATTCGCACTGGTAAGAGCCACAGTCGACGGACATACGAGTATGTTGCTCAAAACATGCTCTCAAGATGTACGCACCTTGGAAATACACCATCGGCTCTCGGAACGGCACGGGACCGAGCGGCACCGTATTCTCCTCCGGCGTCGAGCGTGACACGATGCGAATGCTCACTTTCGGAGACGCTGCGCACGTGGGGATCCCGGCGACCAGCAGTACCGCGACGTACGCGAGCGCTGTCCCCCGCATCTTCACCAGCATTCTCGTATTCGTCCCTTTCCTATCTTCGTTTTGAACACACGCACGGCAAATGGCAACGTGGCTTGGCTTTTCCAACATCGACCTTCTATTCGAATCACTATCATGCAATTTGGCAGGATTAATTATTCATTTATAGAGGGTTTCGGTTGAAGTGCGAGTGATGGTCACGAGGTTGCACTTTAGAACGCTAGCCCCATTCCGCATTTTGACCACGAGCTGCACAAGCGAAGCGGACGACGTGAGAAGAAAAGAGAAACAAGACTCCGTGCAAATGGCCGACATGAGAGCGATCGTGAAGTGCGTTGCTGTAGCGAAAGACACATTTGAGCAGATCGCTACACAGAGATCGGGATGCAGCGAAGACGCGCTCAACCAACAAGCGAACGAGTTGCAGGAGATCATCGATGGTTTGCAGCAGCACGTGCTCAATGCCGCCCAAAAGCCTGCGTTAGCGGCTTCGAACTCTCCTTCTTTGATGGAAGTTGGTGTCGTGCTGTACAACGCATCTCGAAATGCTTTGAAAGCGATGGCAAACAGCCATCCAACACGAGAAGAAACGAAGAGCTCTGATCATCATCAGCAGTCGAGCGGGTTTGCCATTCGATACTGGGTCATTACAGCGAGATTCTGGGCGTGCAAGATCATGGGTATCTCACTGCGGCAGTCTAAAAGCTGCGGACTGCAGGAACAAGCGGTGTCCAAGAACCAGTCGTGCTACATCAATGAGTGCGTTGATGTGCTTCGGTCATTTGGTCGCGTTGGGACACTGCTGCTCGAGAACGCTAAACTCGACCTGGAGCGATGCCAGCAATACTTCCGCTTCGCTGACGAAGCTTTTTCTTGCTGCCATCAAATTTGGTCGCAAATTGGGCTCTCGTATTTGACAAAGCTGAAACAAGACCTCGAGTTGGAAGAAATCCTAGAAGATTTGTGGGACTTCAATATGGATCGGATTCGCGTACTGCAGCTTATCGGATATGACAACACCAGCGGAGACAGCTCTAACAGTGCCAATGGAACAATTGAAGCACTGGGAGAACTCCAAATGCTGGTTCCGTACATGCCGACTTACAGAATACAACTGCTCAAACTTGTGAAAGAAACAAGCGACAACTACAAGAAAGCCGGACGCCACCAAGAACAAGTGCTGCTCACGGAAGAAGCCCTCCGAGTCTGCGATTCAATGGATACCAGTTTTGACGAAGGCGAGGAAGAAACGCTGCAGCAGTTCAAGCAAAGTCTACTTGTAAACGTCTTGGAGACGTTCGGCGTAATGAAAGATTTCCAGCGAGCAGAAACGTGCTATTCCCTTTTGCCACATCACCGAGACTCCGAAGCTGTGCTCGTCATGGTCAAAATCTCAGTGGACGCGCAGCTCTTTGATAAAGCTCTCAACTACCTCAAGATTTTGTTCGAGCTGGACAATCTGGAAAATGCTATCCATGGTGCTCGGATATACGCACAAGCTCAAGCGTTTAGCGATGAATCCTTGAAGGTGTACCAGGAACTGGAACGACATTATGGTGAAGACAACCGCGAAATTAACCTGGATCTTGCGTGCAATCTTGCATTCTCCGGTGTTTCCGAGCAAAGGAAACTCTCGATCGCAGAGCTGAAGAGAATTGCTTCAGAAGTACAACATCTTGAAAGGTAAGAAAACCCAGCGAAGCCTCTTGCCAGCGAATTAGTATGGCTAATCACTTTGATTATGTAGGGGCGAAGCTAACAGCACCTACACCAAACATGTGGAGCGAATTCATCGGACCATTTTCGGCGCCACTCAGCACAACTTGAATCAATACGACTACGAGGTACATCTTGACCCCTTGGCTAGCTTACTCGTGTTCACATTTATGGCTTGGACTGACTTATCCAATGTTTGCGCAGGGGTGCATCGAATGGGCAGAACTGGGCGTTCTCCTCGCCATGTCTGAGCGCGAATCTGGCTTATACATGAGGTATAATTCTGTGCTTCATGTGTGCGATTGGACGCCGGGTGATGACAGATTTTGTTTCCCCTTCGTAGGATATTGTCGCTGAGCTACCTGCGACTTGGACAAAGGGAAAACGCACTGAAATGGGCGCACGAGGCTGTCAACACAGAATCGTCGAAAAAGTCTCTCTTCTCTTTGTTTAACGCAGAATTGGAAGGGCTAGCACCGGGAGAGCAAGCCACGGAGTCGTTCAAAGAGATCATGACAACTTTGAAAGCAAGGGATGACTTCGAGATTGCAGATTTGATTGCTCTTGGAAAAACCGCTCACGACGCTGGTCCGACAAAGCAGATGGCAGTTTTGGAAATTCTGGACGAGCTCTGCTCTCTTGTTTCTTGCAGCTCTGAAAATGCTCGTGCAGTACCAACTGGGATCTTACTCCAGCATACCGCGCAGCTGGCGTACAAATGCTTTTCAGAAGGAGGCTCTACTGCGAATAGCTCGGACGGAGCCGACAAGTTTACCGGAAAGTTGAAGGAATATACGCGGATGTTGTTGGATGCTTCGAAAGCTGCGCGAAAAACTGAACTTGGTCCTCCATCAGTACTCGAGTGGTTCTACGCGATGAGGTACGGATTCACGTACACGCATTCTCCAATTTTCATTTTCTAACTCTCCTCCAGCTTCAACTTTGCGAAGAACACAGAGAGTTTCGAGTTGTTTGTTCTTGCAGCAGAAATATCAAAACTCTCCAAAGATATTTACCAAGACAACAACCCTTTACAGCGGCGTCAGCCCCAGTGTCTCTTAGCTGCAATTGCGTGCAGCATGAAGAACGTGGATTCTCTTGAAAAGACGCAGCTAAGACAACTCCTTGAAATCGTTGACCAATGTGAAGCTTGCCTCGAAGATGACGGCCAAGGCATTCAAGACGAGCTCGAATATTTGGTAGGTCACACGAGTTGGAACTCTGTACCACAACGCACAACTGGGAGGAGAAAGTTCACAACTAGCATGCTTTGGTAGGCAAAATGTGTCTTTACGATCAAAGTGAGGCTCTTTGACCCAAACACCGACGGGCTATTCAAGCTTTGCCAAGCCAAGATACCGAGACAGGCTGATGAATTCGCGTTTCTTGCAGGTGCAAATTATTTCCACCCCAAGTTTTGTGCGTCTTACTGAGAAATGTCTTACGATACACTTTTGTGTATATCAATGCAGAATTTGTTTTGTACGCTGCGAAGTTTGATGAAGCGTCAGAGGTTTGGCACCACTTTTATTTCCAACATGGCATTGCAGTCATCTCATGCTGTTGCATTTCAGGTCCGAAAAAGTTACAAGCTTCTTGCTAGTGACCTTTTCAAATACGGGTACGTTTGATTGTACTACCTCTCGTTGTGTGACTGTGGTCGTCTCATTGTTACTTGCCAGTCTCCAAGTGATGCTACAAAGCGATTCAGTCGTGCCTGCGAAGCTCTGCTATCTTTTTCGGCGCCTGATTTCTCTCGCAGAATCGAAGACAAACGTTCTCGAATGGCTCGAGCAATTTGTCCAGCTTTCTGGCAGCTTAAACATCCAAATCTCTGAAGAAGATATCGAGTGGCTGGTTGCAAAATCGTGGAATTTTGTGAGTTATGAGCACGCTTGACGATAGCACAATATGATTGAGCAATGCCATGGTAACGTGACCCCTTGTGTTCATCCAGGGCATTATTTGCCATCGGAACCAGGAATATGATGAAGCCAGAGAGTTCATGGACACATCGATGATGATTCTAGGTACGAAAACAACGAGGTCTGCATGTACTGTTGGGGTCTCATTTGCCCTCACCACACCGTTTGTTGCCTTAGAAAAAAACAACTCTCTCGCAGAACGCATGAAGTCTGATTTGCAAGCCCAGTATCAGCATTTCCTCTCATCAATGGCGACAAGTCATCCGGACAGGGAAGTGAAACACGGGGCCCGAGGATTTTGATTCGTTTTTTACGATTTTACCAGACATACCAGTGTGCTATGTCGTTAATTCGAGTGCTAGGATTATGCATCGTAAACAGGAGACTGCCCGTTTGGACCGATTCCAAGAGTGTGGATCTTGGTTGCTTCCATATATGATAGAAGAGTTGGTAATTCCCCCGTCTCTTCTTTCTTCAGCACCTTGGATGCCCACTTTCGCTCGGCGTATTCGCAAATCTGTCGGCAACACACATAAACCAGTCAGTCAAGTCACAGTAAGATTTAATTTTGGAAGCGAGAGTGTCCGTCTTACCTCTTTGATGTCGCGGCACGAGAATCCCGCAGAAATCGACGCAAGCTGCAACAGATCGTCGGACGAAAGCTGCTTTGCGTATCTACAGATCGTAACAACGACTTCAGTCAGCCAAGATTCCGCCAAATCTTAAATTGATCAACTCAACTCAAGCCACGTACCGTCCAAAGACTGCTTTTCGGGTGCCTTCATCCGGAAGATCATAGCGAATGCAAAGATCAAAGCGACTAATCAGCGCCGAATCCAAGTCTTGCTTCCTGTCGTCATCTCAAAAAGAATCAGCATATTCACCACGTAAATCAAGTCTTTGCCATCAAACCGCGTACCTGTTCGTGGCGCAAATTACGGTCGTCTTCTTCGCCGAAGAGAATCCTTCCACCTTCTGAAGCAACACAGACAAGATTCGTCGCGAGGCTTCGTGCATCGTACCACCAGACCGATCACCCGCCAACGCGTCGATCTGTACATCAAGGCAACAACAATTGTGAGTAAGCACGGCTCTCAAAATGGTAATAATTCCAGACTCAAAAAGCTGAGACCAAAGCCAACCTCGTCGATGAAAATGATCGCTCCATCCAGCTTCTCGCAGGCGTCAAAGATCGCCGACATTTTTTTCTCGCTGTCGCCATACCATTTCGACACGACACTCTCGATCGGGATGTGGATCATTGGGATGCCCGCTTGCTGTGCAATGATCCGAGCGCTGAGCGTCTTTCCCGTGCCTGGTGGGCCTTCAAACAATACAGCTCGCGGGCGATTGCTTTCGTATCGGCAGCGAGTCTTTCGCGCAATCTCTTCGTAGAGCTCTGGGTTCTGGAGCGCAAGGACGACCGTATCTTCGATCTCGAGCTTCACCTTGTCGTAGCCAGCCTGAATATCAACAAACATGGAATCCCAGTCAGTTCTCTCTACCGCAATATACCAACCCACCAGGCAAAGAACCCGGATTCAGTACCAAGCTGTCCCAGTTCACACAGTTGTCGCCCTCGGCCACTTCAAACACGTCGATTCCAAGCGCTTGGAGCTGCTGGATTGCTTCGTCCTACATAGTTCAAGATGGTAACATTCAAGACCGCATCCCACTCATAATCTTGTATAAAATAATTTTGGGTGTCGCCTACCTTGCTTCCTGCTGGGTTACCAATAGCGGAGCTCTTCGCACCACTGCGATCTGCGAGCATCTTGCGTCGGGACTGCGACATATCATGGCGGAAGAATGCGTGCACGTGCGGGTACGAGTAGATCTCCTTGTATGCCCCCACCACTGCGTCCACTTCGCTTTGGGTTAGATACTCGTCCTTGTAAAACACAAAAGTCGAGCCGCGGTTTGGTTGCATGGACTTGTCGCGCAGGAACTGGAAGGAGCCACGGCCATTAGCGTACAAGTAGGTCACGGACGGCTGCTCGTAGGCTTCGACAATCGATTTCTGCTCCAGCTTTTCTGGCGGCACGGGAAAGACTTCCACCGACTGCTTTGCATCCCCAGCGCCACCAGTAGGGGATGAAGAGCTCTTTTGAAGATTCAATAGGAAGCGCCCGAGAATCGCTTCTTGGTCGATGAACGGCGGGCATACGAACTCAATGCGGATCGTCGACACGCCGTTGGGGGCGTGGATGCGCGAGATTCCGATTTTCTTGATTGGATACGCTTTCGGCACGCGCGTGTCGGAGCTTTTCAGGGTCGCGCGAAACTCCGACACTTGCTCGCGGATGACGTCCACGACCTGCGCATACTTGTAACGCTGCTCAAGCGAATAGATTCCATCAGACACCACAGTTGGTTATCACGTTCTACTCATCAGACCCAATACCCCAGCATCGCTTGCAGAACGCAGACGTACCTTTTCGTCTTTCGGTGGCGAATCAGAAGCATCGGGAGCTTCAGCGCGAGATGGTTCTATTGCCGATGCGCCGGTTGCCGCCACTGCCATCGCGGCAGCGGCTACAGCAAGTTGCCCGAACGACGCCCTGTGCAATCGCTGATCGCGACGTGCTAACTGGAGCAGAACAGTGGTGTCGCTGCCAGCATTCTCGTTCTAGAAGAAACCAAGGCAAGCCGTTAGTCATCCTGCTCATTTAACCCCTCCTGCGCATGATTGATGTCCTTGAAATCCCATAACGTACCTGCAAGACTACGCTTACCGTCGCTGCATTAAATCGCTGGTGGTACGGTGCGCCACTGCGACCCACTTGCGCTAGCGCTTGGAATTGGCGGCGAGCGCCCCATCGCGAGCCCGCAGCAGCAGCAGCGGCAACAGTAGATGCTCGCTTAGCGCTCGTCATCCACATCATCTTCGTGAGCAGATCGTTTTTGGGGTGTGTTTTTTTCGATTGCGTTCGAAAGGAGAGGCCACTATTCGAAATATTTCGTAAAGTTCGCACACGCACTTTACCACCGAAATGCAATCTTGTTTCCTGGTATCAAACTTTCAATCAAACATGGCTCTCAATACGTTATTGCTTCTTCAAGCTTCGACGTGAAGAGGATGTTGAGCATGTATATGTTGATGCGCGCAGTGAGGAATAGATATTTGGATATAAAGTGAAAGTTCTACCGTCCACGGCTCTTCCGAGCATACAGGTTGCGAAGAAGTTTGAGAAATACTGACCATCAGCTTGGGCTTCTCGCAAGCGAAACAAGCAGACCGAGCTGCTTCATTCAGTACGTTGGTACCTGGTTCACTCGCTTCGACGCGCTCTCTTCTTCTTCGCAGCGCTTGCGGAATGCGACCAACTGCTTCCGCAACTCGCCGATCGTATTCGCTTTCTGAGCCAAAATCTACGTAAAAAGCAGATGGAGAACGACATTTTCCAGTTTAGCTATTCGTTGTGTGCAATGAATGGTGATTGTCTTGGCCCACTTTACCTCGTCAAGACGCGAGATGTACTTGTCAATGTCGTAATCCACCACGTTGTCCCCTTGGATCTCCGCCAGCAGCTGCCCTTCCTCCGTCAAGAGCTCGGCACTTTCCTGAATTGCATTCATGTGCGAGTTCAAGAGACTCTCCTGCTCTTCGTAGAGAGTTTGTACCTAAAGGAAAACGTAGTACAGTAACACAAATTATTAGAGTTATAGGAAAGACTTCGTAGGTAATAGAGAGGAAAGCGACAGCTCACCACTCCATGGAGGGTTTCGAGATCGTATTCGCTCGCATTCTCGGCGTTCGAGCCGCCTGCCTCACAAACAATACTTTATCATTAGCAAATCAGCAGTACGATTCAACATTGTATGCACAGCTCTGTGACGTACGTGACTGTTTTCGGAGGCTGTGGTGCAGAATCTTAAGGTCTTGGCTTGACACCGAGTCCGATCGATATCGATGCGCCTCTCGTAGCTCGTCTTCGCCCTCATCGTCTTCAACTTCTTCAGGCTGACCACTCTGCTCATCATCATCATGTTCTCCACCTTCATCATCGCCATAATGCTCGTCATGGCCATCGAGGTCCTCGCGATGAGACCGTAAGGGAGATTCTGCTTCATCTTCAACGTCTGTTTAAATTTGAAATTGTCAGTCGTTTCTGAACTGGGTGTTCATCTTCACTTCACATTTTAATCATACCTGTTTCAAAGTTGACGTCATTGAGATCCACAGCAGCGGAGTCTGCGCTGCCTTCCTCAAATGCATCTGCGGACACGTGTTTCTCCTTCACTCGGTCGGCGTATCGAAGTGTGTTCACGGTGTGATCGGAAGAGGACGAGCATGGCGACACAGCAGCAATCATCACAGTTCTTTGAATTTCATTTGCACACGTAACGTCAGTCTTAGACATTAATCCGAGTGCATTCGATCGAATCGACAGTCATTCAAACCAAAAAACCCCACCTTGCTTTCGCATTCACGAAAGAGTCTTTCAAGACCTGAGTCAGTTTGCTTGCACGGAACGGAATATGCGCACCACGGCCACCGCTATCAAGCGCTCTGCAAAAGGGCAAAACAAAACTGTGATGTCAGCTTCATATCACAAAGAACATTGCCAAAAAAGTCATGTCTACGCACCGAAAGCATTCTTTCAAAGCCAAGAGGCTCTTGTTAATCTCCGAGGACTCCATGCGGCGCTGACGATTGTGGTTCTTTGTGTCTTCGCCCCGCTCGCTACCCGCAAGGTCGATCAGCGAGAGTTTCCCGTACAATTGCGAGCTCCCGCGCTCGCGAATGCTGATCTGGCAGATGCAGTGCGAGCGTGATGACACATCGTTCATTTCAGTTGCGTGGGTCGTTCGCAAGCTATTGCCCTTGTGGATGATCTGTAGCAGCTCGTCTGTCGATCTCGGTTGCACTTCTTCCAAGTCGACGATCTGCACTTCACCGGCACCGTCTTCTCGAATCGTGAGCCGCTTGCGGTGCAAAAGGTCCTGGCAGCGGCCGCCATAGATCTCAAAGAAGCTTACCCACACATCCAGCGCAGCATCTCTAACAAACATCAATTGTAAAGAGAACATGAAAGTGTCAGGAAGTTTCCATAATTTATCAACCAAACAATCCTGTAAATGACAACTCCTTACCGTTTCTCAAACGCGTGAACTTGTTCAAACACGTCAGCGGCGATCTGCTTCTGGATTCCTTGCATCGTGTGCGTTTTACCACTTCCAGTCTGCCCATATCTAAGAAATTGGATGCGATCATGTGTCAGAACTAATTTCTATCGTTTGAAAAGAGATTCGAATATCAAAACGTACGCAAAAACAGTCGCACGCCCGCGGTCTTTGAAGACAAAGTTGACCAATGGTCGAGCAGTGTAATTGTAGACGATCTCATTTGAAGTTGATTCGTCGAACGTCTGAAATCCATACCATACCCCAACAATGGACAATGTCAGCATCAAAACAGATCACATCATCGTCCACACAGTCAATGAGACTACTTACATGGTCAAAGCTGAACGCATTGCTGTCCAGGTACTTTGTGATACCATCGACTTTGAGTTTGCAATCGTGGACGATCGCCATCGGGTTCAGACACGTCACTGCGTCGTAGTCGCGCTTCTTGACCTCCTTCGCGTTCACAGGTCGCTTGCGCACGCAGATCGTGATCTTCATCTCGCCCGCGGGGGCGTGCGGCTGCTTCTTGTCGCTGTTCTGCTCGCGAAAGCCCCGGATCATGCGCTGGAAGTCCACGTCGCCCGGCTGCCCCATCTTCTCGTTCATCTGACTCTCGATCTGGCGCTCTTTCTTCGCTGCCGCCATGGCGCGGCGACGGTCCTCACGATTCTTCTCAATCTGCAACCCCAATAACAACACAAAACAAAAAGTAGCACCAGTACCATTAGCACCACTAGTTTAACGTACATGATATAGTATATACGCACGTCGTTCACTATGCACCCAAGCGCCAGCATGTTGAAAACACGCAGAGAAAAATCTCTGGACGAACCTGCGCAATGGCTTGGATTGTGGGCTTGTTGCGCGCGGCGACAGCGGCCGCGGCTGCGGAGGCATGCGATTTGCTGGGCGTCGCGCCCACAGGAGCGCCATGCGCAGCGCTTGCTACTGCCGCAGCGCCCCCTCCGCTAGCGCCTGCAGCGGCGCCATTGCCCGCGCGGTTCGCGTTCGCGCGCCACGCCATGAGCGTCGGTCGTTGCTTGCTGTTGAGCACTTCAACACAACCTTGCTCGGGCCACTTTCCAAGCATCCGGATGTATCCGGATACATTTCTTAATCGATGTGGTTCACACCATCAGCCGTTTCTCTTGCTCAGATCTTGCGGGGCTTTATAGCTTTCGCGTGCACAGTGCCTCCGATCTTTCGAAAAAAAGCAATCTTTCCGAAGGGGTTTCCGTTTTTTGTTCCAGTGACTCCAACTGATTTCTCTTCATGGACCTCTTTAAACATCTAAAACCTTTTAAATAATATGAATCCTAATTTTAGTATTTTCAAGTGTCCTCTATATAAATATAAAAAGCATTAATCCCTAAATAGACCCATTTTCCAAGGCCTAGATGACCATCGGAAGTTTCCTTCGATTCTTTAACCGAGAGAGAGGGTGTGAACGGCTGTTTGCTACATGCAAGGGGGAAAATGCGAGCGAGCGGGCACGAAAATTGTACGTATCCCTGTATGTGTCCAACAAATGCAAAACTACATCCGCGAGGTTAGAAGCCACCAAGCCAAGCAGGCCTGAGGGGGTGCGATCCATCCTCCTCCATCATCTGCTCGCACGCGTCCTTCCACATTCTGCAATCACTCGCGTGCTTCAATCCCAACCAAACCGTCCGCTTGCCAAGAGCCACGACGACGGCCCATTCACCAAAAGGTCCGCCACCTGCCACGCAAGAGATCCAGTTGCCTGCTGCCACCAGCAGAGATGACCAACACACACGCGCAGTCCAAGAAGCGCCACTGGCGCGGCGGCGCCGGCGGCAGCGCGTTCCGCTTCGTGAGCGCGCGCGACCCGATGGCGTTTCTTTCCAAGTACCGCTCGAGCTTTGGTGCCCGCAATGGCGATAGCGACGCCTCAGCGAACCAGACCGTGCTCTCAATCGACGGCTACATGACGCTGATGATGGCGAAAGACGGCACAATGGATGCTGATTGTGACATGGCACCTGTAGAGGAAGAAGAGCGCGCACCGGAGAGTGTATCGCTCGCGCAGGCGCTCCCGCAGGAGATTATGGAGCTTGTGCTCGGTCTGCTGGACGGCAAGTCGCTGCTCGCGTGCTCGCTCGTGTGTCGCACAATCGCGCAACTCACGTACGATCGCGACGTGTGGCGCAACATCTGCATGAAGCAGTGGCCGACGCTGCAGACCCAGTTCCTCCCGCAATTGCCCGGCGCGCCAGACTACGATGTACGTATTGCTTGCTTGCATTTGATGAACGATCTGACACGCGCATATGGCTTTTACTAACGCATTCGAATGCATGCATTGCCATTGTTATCCCAACACACCAGTTGATTCGACTGTACGGCGGCTGCTGGCGCCGCTGCTTCGTGGAGCAGCACCGCAAGAACGAGCGCGCCGAGCTGTGCGTGCAGATCCCGAACTTTCCAGCACTGAGCTCCATGGCGGTAGAGAAGATCGTATCCGAGACGTTTGCAATCGGGGAGCACCGCTTCTGTCTGTGGATCTTCCCGAATGGCAACCCGAACGAGCAGCAGTACTCGGGCAAAGTGCTGAGCGTGTACCTCGTGCTGACGGATCTGGACCGTCGCCCGCCTTCGTGGCTCACGTGCGCCGTGTTCTCGCTCTCGGTTGTGAACCACTTGGACCCGCTCAAGCACATCGAGTGGCACTCGTGTCTGGTCGACAACAAGTTTGACAGCCAGCTCAACAACTGGGGCGTGCACTCGCTTGGGGCGTTGAAGACGCTCAAGAACCCAGCGAACGGCTTTTTGCTCAACGACACGCTCACGGTCACAGCCAAAGTGCGCTTGATGAACATCACGTTCCGCGTCGTGCGCGAGCGAGATTTGAAGAACCACCGCCACTTGGGACTGACCGACCTCTCACAGGTTGATACAATTGAACTCCCATTCTGCTGCACGCTCCAAGACCTACTCAAGAAGCTCAGTGACGAGTACAACGTGGACCCGGACCAAGTGAACGTGTGGTGCTTCAACCAGCCGGTGGTCTCGGGCCAGGCGCTGCGGCCGCGTAAGCTGCTCACGCAAGCGAAAGTGAACAAGCACCAGCCCATGTTTGGAAACCTGCTCTGCGACGGCGTGGACATTGACGCCTACTCGTTCTGCCAGATCTACGTCGAGAGCAAGACCCAGGACGACCCGCCACTGGACGCCGCAGCAGTAATGATGGACTACAGCTCGTCTGCTCTGTCTTCTGGTCTATTTAGTGGTGCCTCTGGTGCTACTTCCTGTGGTGAAGGTGATGCTAGTGGCGTCGTGCCTGATGGATACCTGTTTGTCAAAGTCATGAACCCAAGCTCGCACCAACTCGAGTACGTCGGTCGCATCCGCTTTGCGCCGCAGTTGTGTTCTGGCGCAATCTACGAGTGCGTCGCCAAGCGCTTGAACTGCGCGTCGTCCGAGATGGTTATGTACAAGGAGGAGATCGCGCCGACCGTGCTCTCGGGTCCAATCCCGTGGTGCAGTGAGCCTCTACAGGCGCAGCACGGGCTCGATTTAACGCTCCACGCGGCCGATATTGTGATCTTCACGCTGTGCACCCAGGCCGCGCAGACTGCTTTTGCTGGCGCGATGAAGAGCCTGCTGCTCTCTCAGTACGAAGGCGCGGAGCTCATGCTGGCAGACAAGCCCTTCGCGACCGTACCAACGCTCGAAGCGATCGAGAACCTAGCGGAGAAGCTCGACATCCCAAAGTTCCGCGTGCGCAGCGCGTTCCGCAAATGCCGTGAAGACGGACGCCGCACGCTAAAGTACATCATGGAAGGGCGGCATCTCGGCTTCATCTGCGACTCGTGCGGCGAGACGGACTTCAAAGGCCCGCGCTTCAACTGCTCGATGTGCACCGACTACGATTTGTGCCGCGCCTGCAATGGTGAGTTTGAATTTTGTATATTGGTTTTGGTTTTGGTTGTCTGAAGGTGATGATTTTTACTAACATTGTTGAGTCATTGTTGTGAATTTGAATGATCAGCTCAATGCCACGAAGTGAACCACCGGTACGCGAACGTGGACGGCAAGTGGCAGCGCATTTACAATTTCAAGGACCACAGCGTGGCGCACCCGATGCGCGAGATGATGCCCGTGTTTTACCAGTACAACAAGAAGCAAGACGCGGTGCATGTGGCCAGCTCCTATCACCACCATCACAACAACAACTTCCAGCATGTGCACTAATTAGACCCAGCCACACAGACAGACACAAGGAAAGCGTCGCCCAAGGCTCGCAAAATCTACAATAGAAACAAGAAAGAGAGAGAGAGAGAGAGAGAGAGAGAGACCAAGTTAGCAAGAGCTCCCAAGTATGTATGTACGCGAGCCCGCCCATCCATCCATTCGTCCGTAGCAACCACCAACCAACCACAAGCGTTCCGAATTGTCTTCATACAACACCACCAACAACAACAACGCAAACACACTTAAACCCTTTGTATTCTAAACCAGCAAGTCAATTTCTTCAGTTCCTCTCCTTTCGGTGTGTTGCTCCTTGGTGCTTGTTTTCTTTCGTATCTACACACTCTCCCAACTTCACTCGTCAAACCAGCCAAACAATCTCACAAGTCTTCAGACTTCTTTCTCTCTTTCCACAGTAGTTGTTGAAACATGCGGCTCTGGTGCATTTCTCTAGGGTGCTCGACAATCTCCATCGATCCGCGCCATTCTCGTTCACACCGCGGATCTGGCTCACTTGTCCTCTCGATACATTGCGCTTCACTTCTTTCTCTTTTCTCTCTCCAATTGTACACAATTTTGTTCACGCGTCGTCATATAGTAGTTATAATTCAGTAGTTGCTTCGTCGTCTTCTTTTCTTCCTTCTCTGGTATGGCATTGCCACAATGAGCGTTTCAATCGCTCGATCAGTTGCTTGTGTGGTCGGTCTCTCATCTTTTTTCTAGTTAGGAAATGGAGAAATTCCGCAGCGCGTTGTTGTCGTAGCCCTCGCCACTCAGTCGCGAGTCTCTCGCTGCCGACGACGACCTTCCCTTTGAAGTCGTGCGCGGCGTGTACGAAAACCCATTGAACTCGTTCTTCGGCGACACGATCAGTCGCTTGTCTTGCTGTGAAAAGAAACAAATCACAAGCGGCACAACATTCCCATGTAAGTTTTCCACATACACCACAATACCAATACTCCTTAAAGCACAACGAGGCGTACCTGAAGGAACTGGTGGTCCGGCGCTTCTTTCGTGAACTCGCGGTCAAAGTTCTGAATGTCCGTGGCGCTTCGCACGCGCGGCTTGAAGGGCGGCTTGATGCCGCGGTTCTCCAAGAGATCCCAGTTGATCTCGGCGAAGAACGCGTGGTTCTTGATATCCTGGACACCTGCTCCTGGACGACATCCGAGGCGATACGTCGGATCACGCTCCAACAAACCCGCGATGATGCTCTTCACCTCAGAGCTCAGGCCAAAGTGCGACGGGAACTTGAGCGGCGACTTCATGATCTTGGTGCACATTTGCTCAATGTTGCGGTCAAAGAAAGGTGGCCAGCCCGTGAGCATCTCGTACATGAGCGTGCCCAGGCTCCACCAGTCGACTGCTTTGCCGTACTCGGTCTTCTTCTTCCGGCTGATGAGCATCTCGGGCGCGAGGTACTCTGGGGTCCCGCAAAAAGTCTTTGCGCCAGAGAAATCGCTACACTCGGTCTTCGAGAGTCCAAAGTCCGTGAGTCGGATGTGCCCGAATTCGTCCAGCAAAATGTTCTCGGGCTTCAGGTCGCGGTATACAATGTCCTTCTCGTGCAGGTGGCCGATCGCCGAGACGAGCTCCGCGGCGTAGAAGCGCACCATCGCCTCCGAGAACGACCGGAACTTCTTGAGGTGGAAGAAAATCTCGCCGCCGCAGCAATAGTCCGAGATCATCACGAGTTTGCTCTGCGTCTGGAACGCGAACCGCAGTGCGACGATGAACGGGTGGTCGATCGAGCTCATGATGCGGCGCTCGGTCATCGTGTGGTTCACCTGGCTTCGCTTCACCAACTCGGACTTGCGCAGCACTTTCATCGCGAGGATCTCGCCCGTCGTCTTGCGCTTCACCATGTACACTTTCCCGAAAGAGCCCTTGCCGAGCATTTTCAGGATGTCAAAGTCCGTCATGCTGATGAGCTGGCCCGAGCCAGTCGCTGCTGTCCCTGTGTTGGCTGCAGATGTGTTCGCTGCAACCATGTTGCTACCGCGCAGATGCGAGATGTCGGTGAACAAGTCGGCCTCAGGGTCGTCGTCGCTCTGTCCGCCCGAGAGGAACTGCGCGAGCTCGACGGGGCGTGGGCGCAGCGTCAGCACGGCGTTCATGTAGTTCTCGATGCCTTCGCGGCGCTGCTCGATCACGTGGAGTGACAGCGACATGAAGAACTTCTTGGGCGGAAAGTACATCTTACTCACGGCCGCGTACTTGTGGCGCAGCAGCTTGTGCATCTCCCGAAAGTGGCTATACCGCTTCTCGAGCATCGTCACACGGCCGTTCTGGTAGTACACGTACACTTGGAACACGGTGTAGCGCTTGCCGTCGCCCTGGCCCGCAGACGACGAGTTGCCCGAGCGCGTGGACACGACGTTGCCGGCGCTGCTCGTGGACAGTCGTGGGTCCGCGTCTTTGCCAGTCCACGTGGACGATCGGGCGTTCGATGACGTCGTGACCATTGGCGACGTGGAGCTCAAGATGCCGTGGTGTGGGCGTCCGTAGTCGACGTGCTTGGACTTCCAGCGCGGAATCTCGACTTTGACGATCTCGTTGTTGTCTGTGGTTCGTCGCTGGGAGGTCGACGTCGAGGTCGACCGGTCGCCGCTTGTCGGCGGTGTGGACCTGCTGTTGTTCGCGCTGGCGCTCGCTCGTTGCTGTTGTTGGTGCGCTTCCGCTATGGCTTCGACGTGGGAGAGCGAGTGCCGCAGCGGCTTCTGCGCGCTCTGCTGGACCTGTGGGAACTGCTGCTGGTAGCTCTGCGACCCGGCCGACTGCTGCGAGCGCGAGGGTTGTTGCTGCTGCTGGGATCTACTACTACTACCACCTCCATATCCGTTACTACTGGTATTCGCATTCGGCGCGTACTGCAGACTCGCGCTGTTGTTGCCGCTCGCGCGGTGGCGCGTGCCGGACGTCGCGGTGGTCGACGCCGAGAACTGGCCGTTGCTGTTGTTACCATTGCTGTTGCTCGCAAGCTCGCGGCGCCGCGCGTACGCCTCGGGGTTGGACGGCCGCGTGCGCGCGTAGTCGTCCGTGGCGGCGGGCATGCTGGGGGCAGGCTGCGGGCCTCGCGTGACGGTGGTCAGCTGGAGAGAGAGAGAGCGCAAGTGGCACGCACGGAGCGGTCTCTCGGATGGCCTGCTGTTTTTTGATTATGGGCTCGTCTTATGGTGCGATTGCAATAGAGCTTCGATAATAAAGGGAAGCTAGCTTGGGGCGAAAGAACCTCGGCGGAACGGTCTGCGAAGCGAGCGAGGTTTTTCGGATAGTGTGGCGTTGTGACAACTCATGGAACACAACCAAAAGGCCTCGCATAATGCGTGTGATATATATAGAGGTTTAGTTGATTAAATGTTAATATTGAAATGTAAACAATAATATTTAGAAGAGTAGGGAGGGTTGATAAGGGGGAACAAGAAATATTTACCTCTTTTGTTTCTGAAGGATAAATATTTACCTCTCTATATATTATACAAATACCCGATTTAGACAGGCAAACTGAAAACCTGTCCATATTACATAAAGTTAATGGTACTCGTTACAAGAGGACATTTCAATTGAATTGATACAGACCTATAGCTAAAATACCAGGGAACAAATTCAATTCTGTTACCCTATCCCTAAAAATGGAATTGAACCTGACATGCTGGTCAAAATGATCTGCTTGACATTCGGTTGCTAATACTATTTTTATTATGAGGGGTCAGTTGCTGCGGGCCTTTCTGTGTGCCTCTGGCTCTGGCACAAGAGTGGCTCGCTTCGGCGTACAAACGGGATTCGCAAGCGTCGACTTAGTGGGGATGACTGTCTGATCCTTGAAACGCCCAAGTGTGTGCCGTTCGGGTTCAGACCAGAGTCAGCTCCGCATTTAATAAGTCGACACATCGCACGCAATGGCATTCCGGTAAACCACATAGACGATCAAACCACGTAGCGAATCACATGCGGGCAGCCAGTCAACGTGCCCCCCCCCCCTTTACAAGGACCTGAAAAATGACTTCTCGCAGAAGTTAAAGCACTGCGCTGTCTTGTCTGTGGATTTTTTTGAGAAAATGTGCAATCACATGCTGGAGGACCCTCTCCATGTCGACTTAATGGCGTTCTGGATTGTATCAAAAGAGGGTTCGGGACAGATTTGAGCAAAAAAGCACTTGCACTCTGAATTCTGCGAAGAGCAAATTGTAATGGCGCATGTGTTTTGATGGACTCTCGTTGATGTGTTTTCCTTATTGACCCATGTCTATTGCTTTTTTGTGGTCACAATGTGAGAGCTTCTCATGGTATCCAGCATTATTGTTCGAAAATGATCATCATTTCTTGGCCACTCTGGGTTATCTTGTTTCTCGTAAAGGTCTACTTTTTTCAAGGACACAACCAATTTGGGGTCCTCGAGTCGGGCAGACAAGCTTCGGAAAATATCGTACTGGAGAAATAAATGTGTTCGTAGGTTAATACAAGCGTGCGCTCGGCAATGATGATGCTGGCTGTCGAGTGCGGGGTGTTCACTCCATTATCATGGGAAGCAAATGCCGAAAAGCTGCCCTCGCAGCGCAGACTGAACTGAAACTCCAAAGTCGACAGCAAGATTCCCCGGAAAGCCCTTATTGGAAAAGCTCTTTTAGCATTCTCGGATCGTTCTTAGCAGACAGACAGCGGCCGGTGTTTGGTGGTGTGCTCCAAAGGTGTGAGTTTATGCTCCAAAGTGAATACACGCGATGTCACATCTCGCACATTTCTCAAGTATTTTTTGCCAAAAGCGTTCGAATTAACGCGGGATGACTTTGTTTGCAAACTGTCGACTTAGAGATGCATTTTTGGCGCCAGATCGTGACGCGAATGGCGCGTTCTCGCCACAAGTGGCAGGTTGGCCAGACGACGAAAAGGAGCGACATAGCACAACGCGCATGAGACCAGCAAGACGCCAGTACACAACCGTTTTCTGCTGCATGTGCTTTTTGCTTCTCGTGCCGTGTCTATCTGTCATCTTCTGTTCTCTCTGACTCTAAAACGCGCCATCGATTATTCATTCGACTAAATTTTCGCCAGCAATCAACCCGCAAGCCAAACTTTGGGAGGTTGCGTCGCTAAGTTGCACTTTGTCAAACACGTTGATCCCGCCTGGCGCACGAATGGGCTTTCCACATCCAAGAAACATCCATTTTTCTTTTTCGAGGCATTTCTTGTTGCAGTCGGCTCATCTCGCTTGATGCATTTTCCGCTTCGTAAGTATATCCTGGAGATTTATTCGCTCGCTTGCCCCTTTGTTCCTTCTGGTCTGGCTGGCTGGTTGGCATCCTTCGAACCTCACAGCTTTGATGGGATGAAGCGGTCGCTTCGTTGATGTTGTTGTGCTCCACCATCGATCAAGGAATGCTGCTTGTACCGACTGTTTTCGAGTTCCTTGACGCGCCTGTGGGGCTTTCAAGAAACAGGTCGACGAAGACACACAATAACGGCTCGATGCACGCGTCACAGATCGTTGTCAGCTCGGACTGGAGTCGGTCGTGTTCTTGGTGCTTTGGAATTGGCGTTCAGCTTACAGTATGGACTCTGTGCGATTGAAGCTGCCTTGGTGCTTATCTATTGCAGTAACAAGTAAACAAATGGATGGCTGTATGTTGATGTCGTCTTAAGTTAGGAGAGGGCGGATGGCGGGGTCGTCTAGTTGCGAGATCAGCACGGACGAAGGCACCAGCAGCGTGTCGCTCGCGCTTATCCAGTTGGACAACTTGCGCATCGCGATGTCCAAGTTCGGGCACACGGATTGGATGAACCCGTCGATCGCTTCCAGTGCCAGATCGTCCTGTTAACATGGTCAGCAAGGTGTCAAAGACACGTCCACATGCAACTTGTTAGCGTCCGCATAAGATCGACAGTTGCACTTCAAGTGTCCATCAACACAAGACCCAAAGAAAACCGAGAACGCACCATTGTCTCAATGAGGTATAGGGCGATCTCGCCCTTAAAGTCAACGAACGCGATCCGCACATAGAGCTCGTCTTGGGAGCGACCAAAGCACGAGCCTGGGAGGATCGCGACCCCCGTGTCGTGCAGCAGCTGCGCGCAAAGCTGCACGTCGGTCGTGATCCCACGCATCGCGAGCGCGCGCCGGTGACGCGCAAAACTTGGGAACATCGTGAAGCCTCCGCTGGGGATCTGCACATCGAGGTTCATCTTTTGCATCTGGTACGCACACCACTGGCCGATGATCTGCAACGTCTTCCTGCATTTTTCTTTGTACGCCGCCAGCTCAATGCAGCTGTAGGTACACACAAAAGCTCAAAGTCGTTGTAAGTTTCCGTGGCAATCAATCAAGCAGCGTAGGCATGACAAACAGGTATTACATACTCTGGTACAAAGGCTCGTCGTGCTGCGTGCTGGATGGGAGACGCCACTGACGTGTACGTCTCGGACGCCATCACGAGCATGCTCTTCCGCAGCCAGTTCATGCTCGAGGGGAACATCCAGAACCCCATGCGCCACCCACCAGCGCCACACCACTTGCTCAGTCCGCCGGACACGATCGTTCCCTCGGGGTAGTACTTTGAAATTGACAGATGCTCGCCCGAGTGGTGCAGCTCCGAGTAAATCTCGTCCGATATCACAAGCACGCGGTACTTTCGTGCGACTTGCGCGACTGCAATCAACTGTTTAGATGGAAAAGCAAAGAGAGAAGTTGTGAGGAAATGCTAAGCGACAGATCTCATAGGGCTATGTTCTATGGACAACCAGTAGCTCACCTCTTCTTCACTGTACACACAGCCTGTCGGGTTCGAAGGGCTGTTCAGAATCATAATTCGTGGTGCATCTGTTGCGAAACAAAGTCATGCCTTCAGTCACAGGGTCCACATTGACTCAAGTACACAAACACCCATGTGAGAGGCTGGTTGGTTTACCTGAATCCTTCGCGCAGTGGTCTTCAAGCACTTCGGGTCGGAGCACCCAGCGGTCTTCTGCGTTCGTCTGCAACCAGATCATGTTCCTAACATTTGCAAACGGAGCCACACTGTGTTCAGCACCACCACATTATGAGCATGTATGTTGCATCTAGGACACAATAGAAAAGAGCCCCCACCACCAGTGGGCATGGGTGTGCATCCCAAAGTTTTTGCTCACCTGCCAGCGATGCTTGCCTGGGGCGCGTAGCTGGTACAGCTCGGGTTTGGCAGCAGCAGGTCGCCGTAGTACACGGTCTGCAGCACAAAGAGCAGCTCTTTTGTGCCTGGCCCCACGAGCACGTCGTCTCGTGTGTACTTCATGTGGAGGTTCTTGGTGCCCCATGCCGCGATGTCGTCACGGAGTCCTGGAAGCCCAGCGGCGGGGAGGTACTCTCGCTGGTGTGAATGTGCTCTAAAGGAATAGAGAAACATAAGCATCAGTAACTCACACAAATGATCAGATCCACCGACTCTTTATCTTCCCACAGAACACCACGGACTTCTTTGGAAAATGGTTCTTCATACCTGAGCTCATCGACGATGCATTGCGGGATCGGGAATGGCGATTGACCGAGTCCGAGCTTGTAGATGCACTTGCCCTCCATGATCATCTCGTTGCTGAGCTCGTCCAGTGCGCTCCCGGCGGAAGTGCAGAGCATTCGGACCTTGCAGTTGATGGCTTTGTGTGGTCCTTTGCGAATCGGCGGTTGCTGTTGTTGTGTCTCTAAGGCGTTCATGGCATCTGCGGGTCGCTTGCGGCTCATGGAATTAGTGGTGGAGGTGGCAGTATTCAGCGACGGCGTCGTGCCGTTGCCGTTGCTCTCGTACAAACTCAGGATCGAGTTCATCGTGCTCTGGTTCGCGTCGATCGCGCTGGCAATCGCGGCTGCAACGGAAGTCGGCGTAACTGCTGGTGTCGTCGGGTTCATTCGTAGTCTCGTCATGCTTTCGTGGTGATTGCTGCTGCTGCTGGTCGGACTCGCGCTGTTGTCACTGTTGGCACCGCCTCCTGCTGCTTCTGGACTCGTGATGCTGTTGCTCCGCGAGCCTCCTCCTATGCCTCCAGCGTGCGGGTGGCCCGTTGTGTCCTTGGAGAGCTTGCGCTGCAGCGTGGTGCGGGGCACGCCGTAGCGCCGCGCCGCCTCGCGCACCGACATGCCGCCGGCGGAGACCGCGGCGATCGCGAGCTGCATCTTGGCGTCTGTGTTGGTCATCATGGAGCGCGCGAATTTCGAATTGCCGCTGACTGCAGCAGCGCTGGTCGTGGTTGCTGTTGAACCGGAGCTCGCCGACTTCATCGGCGTTTGTGCCGGTTGGGGGGAGGGCTCGGGGCTTAGCAATCCGCATATGATGGCCACAGCCGCCTGACCAAAGGCGCGTGCGTGCAGCAAGTGACTGGGGTGCAATTGGACGGACAGGTCAGGCAAGGCAGGAAGGAGCAACGAACACTCTCGAGTTCCACGTTGCAAATGCTCCTCTACATGCATATGCATTAGAAGAGTATGCTTTTGAATGGATTGCAATCGAATAAGAAATGGTGCCTTTACTTTCTATTTTTCCCTTGCTGAGTAAATTCATGTTGTGTTAGTATTAGAAAGTAGTCAGTTATTTTATATTCTAATTCAGTATACTTGGCAACAACGAAACTCGCATAAATATCCTTAAACAAAAGTATGTCAACCAGCTTTACCATCACTCACGCTCATTGTCTCGTACTGTACGCACCTACGGTACTTCGTTGCGCTTCCTCGGCTGTCGTTGACATGTTACCCGACAAATCGATTCTCTCAAATTTTGTGATAAATGTACTGTGAAAACTCTTCCAATTATTACCAGGCTTGCAAGAGGCCATTGAGATCGATTCTGATTGACAGACAAAAAGTCGCATATGTATGCAGAGCGAGCAAGATGGCGCTGAACCGCAACTTCCGCACGACGTACTACAAGACGCTGGGTGTGCCCGTGGTGCAGCACATCGTGGACGCTGAGGCATCGTACGCAGCGCTGCTCGCCGAACCCGTGGTCAACCGCGCGCAGGTTGTGAAGCTCGCGCAGGAGATCGGCATCCCCACGCACTTCCGCGACTTGGTCTGGCAGCTGCTCAGCGGCGTGCTGCCCCCGCACACGTCCATCTGGGAGTTCTCGATCCAGGAACGCACAATAATGTATCAGGACGTGGTGGATGCTGCACAGGTACTGCAACCGTTACGAGTGGTCGATGGGAGAATCGAAGACGACGTTCCTGTTCGTTGCGAGAATGCTGCAGATATTCATGTGGACATGGTGAGTCGAGATGCGAATGTGTCAGACGCTTCGAATACTACCAGACAGTCGTCACCATCTTTATCTCCACCGAGCACCAAGACGAAGACAGCATCCAAGCAGGCTCTTTCGCGTTTGATCCGGCTGCATCGAACGTACTGGTGTGAGATCATGGTGCGGAAACCGCTGCAAGGCATGGACGATGAGCTGTATTTGGAAGGCGTAGCGTGCATGGTGTGCGAAGTTGTTGCAGGCGAGATGGAGCGGTTCTGGTGCTTCACGAAGCTACTCGAGCTCTTCCACGACGGTATGGGGCAATACAAGCCTGCGGTATCGGTGCAGAATTTCCACGATGTAAGCAGTGTGTCAGACTTTGAAGTGCTCTTCATTCGCATCTTGGAGGCTCTAAAGTAAGTCAAGGAATCGTAAAAACTGCGCGCAAAATTCTACGCTACTGGGACCGGCCAACTGGGGTTGCTGAAAACTGCTAGCCAGCGAACCCCTCGACAAATTCATCGTCGTCATCGTCTTCAACACCAGCTCTGTGCTTCGCCTGAACGGATTTGCGGCGTCTTCCTTTCATCTTGCGAAGTTTGAGAGCGGCATCCTCTTGCACCTCGAAGTCTATCTGGTGCTGGTCATCGCGCGCTGCCTCCCACATGCGGATGAACAGACTCCAGCTCAGTTCTACCTGGTTCTCTGTCTGCACAATGTCAGGCAGAGATGGCAGGCGCAGCCTCGACACGCGATCGGAAGACAGCATCGCTGGGTGGTCCGTGGTCTGCAAATCGAACAAGCGTTTTTGTGAGTTTAGTGCTGATAAATGCAAAGGTGCACAAATAATAAATGCATACCTTGGACGAGTTTGCTGGTTGATAAGTCATGCATTTCTCGTTGTCGAGAAGATACATCTCTTTCAAGAAGAACTTCGCGCGGATCAGCAAACTGATCGCAAACCCCGCGACGCACTCTTCTTGAAGAGTCCTAGCTTCACAGTCCGAAAGTTGTACGGCGGGGAGATAGTCCACGACATCGACCTCCGATAAATCCGTGTCTTCATCTGACATGATGTCAGGCGCGAGGCCGGCATTTGCGAAGAGCTCCTTCACGCCATCAAGAGTAGTTCTGCATCATCAGCACAGAAGAAACCACGTCAGAAGAGGGCATACAAGGAATAGGAATAGGTCGGAGAATATACAGCATGCAACTCACCCGAGCTTGAGCGTGACGTAGCGGTTGATCAGATAAATAATGTACAGAGGCTCATCTTCGACCTCGTACGGCAGTGCGCAAAGCAGTTGGGCCAAATAGCATAAATAATCGATCGTGTCCTTCGCCGCCATGGATAGTTTTACGCTTGCAGTTCCAGCTGTTGACAAAACGCCACCCGAATCTGCAAACTGGTTCACGAGTGCCTTCAGGAACATATTCCGGTGAGTTCGCCCTGAGCGAATGCAGTCCGAGTATAGCCGTCCGAAGAGACAGTACTCGCGCTTATCCTTGTCCAAAGTGAACACCGAGCAACTACCGAACGCGTTCAGCTGAAAAGAATGCGATATCTGGATGCCTTGAAGTGAAGGTGTGTTCAACAGAGTTGGAAACTTGTCGTTTAGAGCCACCAGTTGGCTGTGGGCCACATCTCGAATTGGAACCACTTGGTCTGTTTCCAGGGCGACCAGATTCGGGATGCAGTGCAGTGGGCTGACAAGTCCTTGAGTCAACAGAGTGTCGATGCAAGCCACCGCCTCAGTGCGGATGCGAACCAGCTTTTCTACCGACAGCGCCAAGATATTCTGGATCTGGGCTTGCATTACGCTACCAATCAGCGCTGCATCAGCCTCTTGGTCTCCTTGAACTTGCTCTTTCTTACTCTTCACTTTGTTCATTGTCTTTGTCGCAGAGCCCTGCTCCAGTCGCCGCTCTTCGAACTTCAGTAGTTCAGTCAGACTTGTCAGACACTGCAACTTCATCTCATCTCCGCCATCATACAACATGAGATCCAAAATCCCATCTTGCTGTGCCTGAAGAAGGAGTCGGGTGCGGGTGAGAAACAGAAACCCAAGTCCTTGGGCAGCTTTGGCAGCGCATGTTGAATTTCCTTTCATGTTCAGAAAGCGAACAAACGTCTCATAGAGTGAGTCCATGATGGATCCTTTCCTGAGATTTGTCAACTCGTTGTCTGGGATAACGCATGCGTCCAGATCAATCGCGCCGCCGACTTGACCAGCTGTGAAGAGTGCTCGCTGCAGGGACGAACTTGCGTCGGCTGGAATACTGGCTAACGAGTCGAGATCCTTGTACTTCAGTAGGTAAGAGTAAAATGTTTCCAGGAGCTTGACCAAGAGAAGTGGGGGTTTCCTGGTTGTAGTGGCAATTGTGGCGAGACACTTGATGCTTGGACCAACAACGCTTGGCGGCGCGCGGAACACCAGTGACTTTACATCACCTTCTAGTCGTTTCACGAGTCTCTCAGGGATCCGCTCCATTTGTGCAAAGACGTGGTTGATCATGGAGAGCACTAGGCCTTGCACTTTGTTCTCAACTGTTTTCGCCAGGTTGTCATCGCCTTTCAAGTGGATCATAATCAGCTCCAAATGGGGGTACAGAAGTAGTGGCCGAGCCTCACAAAATGCTGACAACGTCTTCATGCACGCGAGGAACTGCATCTGCTCGTCTCCAATAGTGACTCCCTTCAGCGGCGTCCCTTCTTCCAATTGCAAAAGGCACTCCACAAGATACTCGACGATTTTTTCTGAGCGCACTTTCGCAATCTTGACCTCATCGGATCGATCTTTGCTGAATCGTGCACCAGCATTAGCGACCTTTTCTTGGTTGTCCTCTTGCAGCAAACGCTTCAAAAGTGCAACAAACCAATCCAAGTTCGGCATGTCGTGGATTACTTCAACAATGGTGATGACCATTTCAGGGGTGTCATCGAACTTCGATTGCTTGCTCTTGACAACACTGGAGGGTGTGACTTGAGGGGTGCGATGTACTGACCATGCTTCATCAAGCGAGCGAAAAACCTTGCCGTCAGGAGAGAGAAAGTCAACTTTCTTGCCTCGTGTGGGCTGAGAGCCATCGTCATTGTTCCCGTCATTGATCTCGACGGTTTTCCATCCTGGCGGCAAATCCGCAACGGCACTCTCTTCTGCAAAATCGGCAGCAGCAGAGGAAAGTTGTCGAGAGGAGAATTCCGATCCGAACCAAACTTCCTGAAACGTGTCAATGATGAAGTTCTTCATAATCAGCTCTTCAGAAGGGTCTCCAATACGCTCAACCAAGCTGCGCATGCATGCGCTCTTGCGCCGCAGGTCTCCTTCTGCATGAATGCCGTCCTCTCCACTCTCGTGAGATGACGAAGTCAAGAATGCGCGGAAGATCTTGCATACGCTTTTTCGGACACTGATGCCTTTATCGCGTAGGCGCTCCACCAGCATATCAAAATATCGGTCGAACTGCAGCATCGATACACACACGTTAGTACATTTGGACGTCAAGAATAGTCATCAGACTCGAATGAAGAACTCACCAAGAGAGGTTGTAGCGCCACATGCCGACCAACTAGATCCACCGCAGCTTGCCGAACTGAAGTACCTTCATCCATAAAACATCGATTCACGGCGGCGCGAACTCCGCCTTCAACCATCAGCATCGGATCGACGTCGACCACTGCCGCGAGAATCTTCAAGACTTTCGCTCGGAATGTTGGAATGCCTTTTGATAAAAGCGACATCACGTGTGCAAGAAGCTTGCCGAACAAGCAACAGAACTCTCGGGTTACGACCAAATGCAAGTTCAATCGTTGCACGTAGTTACTGGAAGGAGATAGCAACCTTGACGTGGAATCAACGCTCCGAGGGCTGTTTTTCCAGAAGGCTTTCCAGAGTGAAACCTCGAAGTCTTGATCCGGCTTGAGCTCAGAAATTGGACAAGCATCAGCAATAAATCTTGCCAAAAGAAGTCGCATCGAGTCATCTTGAGCAGTATTCACGTGATTGCTTCTTCTCGTAGACACCATGAGGACATGCTTCAAGATCACTTTGTTTTCAATCAAGTTTTGCCGCAAATGCCCATCTTCACTCTTGACGACGACGATATTTTCTCGGAGAAACCTTTCGTGATCCTCGAAGACCAAGCGGGCATCAACGTCGTCTTCAAGCACATCACGCGCAGCCGTATTCTGGTACATCTTGATGGATGTGCAAATCTTACCGATGAGGTTGAGTGCGGTCAGTGTGTGCTGCGACTCCAATTTCTTCGCGTCCTTTGTCATGTTTGAATGCAAAATACTTGCAAGTGACGAGCTGAGAACCTCTAGCAAAACTTCAGCACCCGCCCACTCTGGTCGAACAAACATCACGAGAAGATCTTCTACGAAATTCTCCAGCACCACTCGATAGTCGCGCTCCTCGTGCTTTTTCAAGCACTCTTTCATCAATGCCCGGATAAAAATGCCCGCATTTTGACGGGTATCCTCCACACGTCTTTGAAATTCTTTGGCTTCAGAATCAGGGTTCTCTCCTGCTGGCATCAATGTTGGGTCGCTTGCTTCAGATATGCTGGCGCTTTCTTTCACAATATCCCAGATTGAGGAACTCGACTGCACCAAAGCGACCACAAGTGTCGAAATCATTTGGATGTTGCTACTGGAGTCCAACAGCTTGACAGTCCGCAAATGACGCTTGGAAGTCGGTAATTTCTTCATCACTCCAACGATTTCATCCAGAATCAACGAGCGATGCGGCTCGTACTGCAGGAAGATTCCACGTAACACTGCCATCGCACTCTGCTGCAACGAGGTTGCGTGCACGCTGTGCTCCAGCAAAAACAGCTCGACCATGGAGGACGAGAAATGCAGAATCCATCGATCGGCAAGTTTCACAGTGAGAACCAGTCTCGAAAGCTGTTCGACGAACTCGCACGCAACGTTGACCAATGGCGCGATTGCACTTCGAATTTCTCGGTTCGTCCTGATATTGAAGCTCGCCGAGCTTCTTCGGGTTTTCAGTCTCGCCCTGGACTTGGGTGAGCTAGCTTGGCTTTCTTCTTCATGTGATAAGTCGTTCTTGTCTTCAGCAGGAATGGCTGCTGCAGCAGCGACCGAATCGATGCAGGGTACAATCAATCGCTGGACAACATGATTGAACAGCTGGATGCAGTTATCAATCGTCTCTTCTGAAAGCACTCTTCGGTCGATTTCGCGAGTGGATAAAACCAGTAGCTCGCAAACACTGACATCCAAGCAGAGTTGCATGCGCGAGATCAGACGAGTGTTGATACCAGAAGCCTTCCACTCTTCATCACCGCAGCTGAGTGCCATCATCCCAAGAATGTCCAGTCCGATACCGCGAAGCACCTGTTTCCAGTACAAGCATGCGTGCACCGTTAGCTGCAATATCTGCAAACACCCAACACATCAAATGAGGATATCGTACCTGTTTATCGAGAGACCCCATGAGCGTGATTAACAAATCCGGATCAACTTTTCCGATCATGTCGCGTTTGCGCATGATCTTTAAAGTCTGGAGCAGCCCTCTGACTTCTGTGTGTGTTAACAAATCAATTCCATCCTGCTGGAAAGCCCCGCTCTGTTGTCGATGGTGTAACTGGTCCAACAACTGGATAAACTGGTCAGAATATTTCTCGACAGTTCCAGCAACGCGCTCTTCTCTAGTGAATAATGTCCGTGGAGGGCATTCATCTCCGGCGTATGAGTCCTGCGATAAAGGTATCCCATCATCGTCATTGTCGTCGCTGTCGTCAATGTCACCAGGTTCTCGAGGGTTTTCTCTGGTGGATGACCGAAAACGCTTCTTCGGTAGCGACTCGTTGCTGTTGTTAATCTGCTGTATTCTCTTCTGTTTGCCACTTCTGGGTGACGACTGATGTGGCTGGTTTTGTCGAAATACCGATTTCTTGTCAAGATGCCCTACAAAATGAAGTGTTTTCATCAATGGCGAGCGAAAAAAAGGTGAGAAGAACCTAATAAAAAGTCATGTCTTTGTCAGCTGTTTGCGTTATTACCATACCTTCATAGCAGCCACTTCGAACAACATCCTGAGCCCATCGCGGAAGCTTTTGCAACTTCAGCGGGTCGATCACATTCGAGCGGTCATCTTTCGATCTACACAAGCAACATAAGAGACAAGTTAGTGCCGTCGATTGCAGCGACACAATTGTCTACTCCACTGCAACCGCACCCATCCATTTTGTCGGCAGGAAGACGAAGCAAGCAATACATACACGCATGTGAACAAGCCACCACAGAGTAACGCACACAACCACTTACATGATATCACTATCCACAGATGTCAAAACTGTCGCGAGCCGACTGGACATTGAACTTGATTGAGCATCCGACGTTGCTGTTGTTGCTGCTGCAACTTCGGCCATTGGGATCGGATGCACTCTTTCCTCTTGCATGTGCGCTGTCGTTGCTGCGGCTGTGCCGCTGTTTCCGCTACTGTCATCTGCACTCAGATAGAGCGGAAACAAGTGCAGCGCTCCGCGCATCACGTCTTGCTTCCAATTGGTGTTTGCTGCTTCTGCGTCTGCTGTTGCTGGTGGGTCTTGACCTTCAACTGCTCGTGGCCTCGTGCCAGAATGCGGAAATGGCAAAATGCGGAATTGGGACTCGTCTTGATGTTTCCGCGCGCTTTTGAAATGTTGCACGAAGGTACGCTGAAAAGACGGAGTGATTGTCAAACGTCAACTGTCTGACTGGACTGGTACACTGTACCACCCTTCGGCTTGAACCAAAATGGCTGCAGGTCTGTGGTTGTGGGCGGGCAGTTGTGGAGGCAAATTGATGCAGCGGTCGGGGTGAACAACTTGGATCCCCTGCCAGCGCAATAGGATCGACGCACAAGCAGTGTCGACGCTGATTAGCGTGAATTGCTTCGATTCCAGCAACGGAAGGATGATAAATGTCACGACAAGAGACGCATCCAAGCCAAGCGCAGATCAAAACTTCAAGATAGTTACCCGTCATCAAACTGATGGTGCTGTCTTCTTTGTGGGTCTCAGTTACAACAATTTGAGCTAAGTGTGAGGTTTGTCTCAACACGCCTGGTCAATCTTGATTTCGAAACTCGTTGGTGCGTGCATATTGATCATTCTTGCCGGTTTGCAAATGTGTAGATGGGGTTTCGCTTCAGAGCAAATCTCCCCGACAAAACTTCATCTACTCTTGATGTGGAATCAAACAAGGTGAATTCGAGAGTCCCATCATCACCGCATCTCGCCTCCAATCACTCTTCGCCGTCCTGGGATGGATAGGCAAGACAACCGAGTTTCCAGTCGGCTTCTTTGCAGGACATGCTCGCAAAATTCATCCAGCAACACGAAGATCTGGAGGCGGTGGTACTAGCCCAGCGAGATTCAAGTTTGTGAGTGAAAATCATTCTTTTACATGATTCACCAGTAACTCTTTCATATTCTCTGTTAGAAGTGGTGATCCTGCAAACAAAGCTTTCAGTTTTTCTGTCAAATTCAATGACACAGAGGTGATACCGCCTTCAAAACAGAGCTTGAACTCGATTCGAGCATTCTAAAGCCAGTGCCAAGTGCTGACAAGCAGCAACAACGAAGCGGAACCCAGCTCTCCACTCAAACAAGTGAAGTGGGAATTTGTACGAATTCGATTGGATATACAAGGATATGCGTGTGAGTTGTAGGTTGATTTTCGGACGGTTGTTTTCGACCATCAACTGTTTTTAACCAACATTTGCGTCATCAGGATGTCGTGGACGCTGAATGCTATGCTACTTATGCAATGCTGTTACTATCCGCAACAAGTGAGGCAAACAAAGCTGCAGCTGGCGAAGGAGCGGCGAATTCAAACGATATCGCTGAGCGCGACCGAGTCGAAAACCGAAAGCGACTAACGAAATCGATTGGATGCGCACGTGAAGAAACACTACGTCGATACGGAACGCACGATAGCGACTCGCTATGGAAACAAAAACTGAAGCTATCTCTCCATTCAGCAACCAAGACATCCAGCCCATGAAGCAGCCCAGGTCTCTCGCTCGGCAGCGTATGCGGCGGCTTTCACGACTCGTCTCCGCATGCTCTCAAGTGCGAGCAAAGAAACTCAAGCAATAAGAGAAACAATGCAGGTGAGTTCGAATGTCGATTTTATCGAGTGTAACGCTGAACGAAGCACGCGAGTAATTTGTTGAGTTACCTTTGGTATATTCTAGGACTTTGAGTTGATGTTGAACGTTTACTTTGAAGCCACTCGCGTCTGGCTTGGGAAGGTCGCCCGGAATCCGCTGCTGTCGATTCTTCAAAATCCAGCGCTGGACCTCGAATTGAGCGTCAAGTCATCTTCTAAAGGGTTGTCAAACAAGTTTGGAACTCTCTTTGCGCTTCGGTCAAAGCCAACAAACACAAATGCTTCTGGTGTTGATGAATGCGCATTTGCGAGGCTGAAAGTACGTGTGAAGGGAATTGTGGATGCGATCGCCAAGGCAGTGGACAAACAAGACATTCCAGTGGGTATTCTCGAGAATTGGAAGTGCCTCACACCCGATGGGCTGTATTTACCAGAGAGTGTAGGTAGACCGGCTTGAACTGAATCGGACTTTGTTGTTTGAGTAGTTTGTGCAAGAGCAGCAGGTGGAAAGCGACAGTTAGCTCTTGAGGACATTGGTGATCCATGTGCTGTGACTCAGTGACCTTTCTCGGAGGCAGGAAGGATCCTGAAGAGGTTATACGAAAACTTCACCCACAAGCCACTCAATAACTGAGGGTACCAAAGGTTGTAATTGACAATGAGTTGTTGCGTGCAAGCGTTTGATGACGTTGCGAGCGAGCCGAGAAACGCTGGTAAACGGGAGGAAGACATCTTCATAAGGAGAGCAGGTGCTCGAATCGTTTTTGCTGTTGCTGTATATATTTTCTCACTTTCTCGTTTACACCTCATCGTTGACCCCACAGTGAGCTTCATGGAATGCGCATGAAGTCACGCTCGCCACTGTCGTCTATAGATAAGGCAGCAAGCGTTCCTCCTGTATCGTCGAATCTCCTCGTCACAGCTGATCGATCTCCCATGCATCCTCGCAATCGCAGTTCGCTCGCTCTCTACTGCTGCTGCTGCTGTTGCTTCTCCATGATGTCAGCGTAGCTCTCTTGCAGTCGGATCGACGAGCGCATGGTGTAGCGCAGGAACTTCTCGGCGCAGTTGTTGACGCACGAGAGCTCGGCGTCGTCCATCTTCTTGCTGCGGAACGAGTGCACGCAGTCGCTGAAGCAGAGCTCCACCGTGCGGTTGAAGTACGCGATCGTCTGCGACACGCGCATCTCCTCCATGTGCTCTTCCATCTTGCGCTCGAACTCACGTTGCTGGAGGCTCATGCTGCTTGCTGCGGTCTTGCTCCTTGGTCACGTGCTTTGTTGCTTTGTGGTCTGTTTGCTTTGGTCTGTCTGATTGATTGGGTTTCACCGCGAGTCCCGAATTGAGGCCTCAGGATGTACCAACATTCCTGCTCATCTGTCCCTTGTTGCATACCATAAACGCGGGACGTCATTTAAAATGCGGGATCCTGATTCTTTCAGAGCCCCTTCCAATATCAAACAGCGCAAACGAAAGAAAGAAGCGATCCATCCAGGGAGAAGACGTCGAGAGAGCTCCGCGTATCGGCTCTGCGTGTGTCTGTGGGGCGAGAGACGGATAACTAGAGAGAAGCAACATGAGTGCAGCGGCATGGGCGAGCTGGCTGGACCGCCTGGAGAACGCGCGCGGCCAGGAGAACATGATCTCGGCGAAAGTGCGCGCCGGCAACGTCGCAGCGATCGGCACGAGCGTGTTCGCGCTGCAGCAGAGCACGTCGCGGCTCAAGCGCGACTTCGAGCAGCTTCTACGCTCAACGGCATCCAATGTGTATGTGGAAGAATGTTACTGCGTTATGTGCTGTTGCCTTCGTTGATTTACTGTGCGGGATACTAATTTTACGTGTGGCGTCGTGGCTGTAGGACAAAGCAGGAGCTGGATCGCCGTGAGCGTCTGTTGAGACAGCTGGAGCTAGACCTGGTACGATATACAAGAGCTCATGGTGATCGCTAGTACAAGGGTGTTTGCTGATCGTGGTTCGTTTTGTGGGTCGTTTTGCTCTCGTCCAGAAATCAGATTTGGATGCGTACAACAAGCGCAATAACCCCAGTGCAAGGTATGTGCTGTTGTAATTTTGGAGCGAATGGCTTTTAAATGCAATGCACTGATTGAATTTCTGTAGCCAAGCAGCGCGAGAGCACCCGAAGAACCTGCTCAGCATGCAGAACCAGATCATGAAAGGTGCGCCAACCCACTCATGTTCAAACGTCAATGCTGAAGATGGAAAGGTCATATCTGTGTTTTTTTTCTGGATGCAGATCAAGACCAGCAGTTGGATTTAATCGGTCTCGGCGTGGCGAATCTGAAAAACTACAGTCTCACTGTGAAGGACGAGACGGAGCTCCACGTTCGCCTGCTCAACGACATCGACGACGACGTCTCTCGAGCGACCGACGGTCTCGAGTCGGAAGGCGCCCGTGCCGCCAAGGTATGTAGAAATACACAACAGAAGCAGCTGCCAGTGTCACAATTGGATGGGCACTAAGTCTAAAACTTGACTGTTTGTTGACTGTATGTGTAGGTGGCGCGACAAAGCAGCAACTTCAAGCTCTATATTATTATTATCGTGCTGTTTGCGATTTTGATCTTCCTGCTGGTCGCCGGCAGTTAGTCGGATCAAGAATCGGCATTTCCACCTACCATCACCAGGAAGCAAAACGGAGCAACCGCACACAAGTAATAGGGGAACACAGGACAGTAAATGCTACGCTTTTACAGACAGCCGATGGTAAAATGCACCCAAAGTACACTCCACTATGTGTTACTTCGTACTCTCCCCGTTCTCTGTCTGCCTCATGCTGACTTGGCGCTCTTGGTGTATCGCACGACGGGCTTGGGTCTCATGTTGGTTGGCGGTCGTTTCGCCTGGCTTTTCAGCGCTCCAAACGAAAAGATCGCAAAGAGAATGCGAGCCTAACGAGCAAAGAGTAAGATTCACAGCATCGCAATGTCAGTTTGGGCTCAGAGGGCTAATATGAGAACATCAAAACCAGACTGAATGGTCTGCTCACATTGTTCCAAAGCGCGATGCAGTACAAGCCAAGCCTTGCGGCTGGCAGCGCCGCGATCTCCTGTGGTACCGCGGCGAGACGCTTGATCGGGAGGAAGATGTCTCCGTACAACATCAGGCACGATACAAGCAGCATCAGCCTCACAAACTGTCACAAGCAGGCCCATCAGCCACGACAGAGTTGATAAGATGAGCTCCACGCGTTGATTGATGCATTCGTGCAAATCGATCAACAACACATCGCATATTAAAATCGAGTTCGATGCGTACCAATGCAGGGTTACGGAAGTAGAGCAGCGTGCCCACTGCGGTGGCGCCGAGGCGCACAGCAACGGGTTTCTCATACTCGAGAGCACAGCAAATGGCCAGCAGTGCATAGATGGTCTGATGGGGACGTGGCAGAAAGATATCGATTAGTGATGAATAAGAATGATGAACGGTGCATTAGCAACCAAGCACCACGTATGGCTTACCAGCTGTACGTAGATGGCGATGTCCGTGCGCTTTGTGCGGCCGCGCTGGGCGGCGGGTCCCCAGAGCGTTTGGTGCAAACTCTCATGCTGAAGCACAACCATTTTTTTGTGGAATGGAATGACAGTCAAATTTCATCAGGGGGTTTAAGTGTCTCGATTACCGATTTAGACAGGAGAACTCAATTGCAGATATAAATACAGGAAGGATCTACAGTGTGGTGCTTGTTGTGTGACCAGCGGGTTGGCGGCGAGTGTTGGCGCGGAGGCTGAAGTTTGATGCGCGGCGGATCTTCAGCAGATGGCTGCGACTATTGAAGAAGGAGCCGAAGTGAGGAGATTGGCGGAGGTAGCTGAGGATGTTGTTGATGTCAGTTGCGTCGAGACTATTGGGAGCCATGGAGTCAGCTTGGCGCAGCAGAGCTCGAGTGTGTTCTGCAAACGAGGTGGGTACTGTGCGGATCTGACTCTTTGAGCGTGCTGGGTCGGTGCACAAGAAGTCTAATGGAAAGGTTTCGCCATACTGCGGGAGTGCATCCCTGAACGTAGCACTTGCCACTGATACCCATGATGAGCTTGTTTGAGACGACGCACACAATGATGCGTACTGTTGGAGTAGGCTGAGTCGCTGTCGCTTGGGCGTGGCAGCTATACTGGGAATCTGTAAACCTCCAAACTTGCTGGGTAGATGAACAAATTCTGCCGCGATGAGCTGAACGGATCACGCGTCTCTCCCAACTTCCCGACTCAGCACAAATCTGTTGATACTTGACTGCCACCGTTTGACGACTGTTGCTGGGATGTTGACATGTGCCGAGAGATGCCAGAGGCGTGACAGAATGACGGCATTGCATAATAGAATGCGTCCACGGATAGTCCGAGCGCGTCGCCCCATAACTTTAGCCCATTGCAGAGCGCATCGTCCAATTTTTGCAGCGTGGCTCCAACATCCATTGACTGACTGAGCGAAACACCAAGGTAAGTGACCGAGTCCGTAGTCGACAAGACTCGCACGCCGGGTTGGTGAGAACACGTCGTATTCCTGTTCAGCGCCAAAAGCGTAGATTTGCCTAGGTTTAGCCGTGCGCCACTCCCGGAGCAGTAAATGTGAGCTAGTTCCACTTGGACTTGGAGGTTCGCGAGGGAGCTGGAGATAAGCGTCGAGTCATCAGCGAAGTACATTCCGGTGGCGACCTCCCCGTCAGGTCTGCACTTGGATGGAGACGAAGCAGTTGCCCTAATGGCTCAATGCAGAGGAGAAAGAGAAAACACGAGAGAGGGTCTCCTTGTTTCACTCCTCTGGTGGGGCGAATGGACCCGTGAAGGCCGCCGTTGAGTTGCAGCTTGGCTTCTGGATTTTTGCAGAGGAGCCAGACCCATCGAATGAATTCTTGTCCGTGGTCAAATTTCATCAGGTTGGAGCATGCAAGAATAATTTAGGTGTCCAAACCTAACAATCTTCAAAATTCGGGAATATCCATCTTCCGTCCCGAACTATCCCGTGTTGAAGTGAACCATTTCCTCACTTCAACACGGGATGCTGAAATATCTCATCGCTCTAGTCTCCCCTTTCAAGATCTCAATCATTCGCGAAAAGCCTCAGCAGCCACCAAGCAGCCACCAACCTCAGCATCTTCCGCAGCATCTTCGTATCGCTATGGGGATGACCTGCGCCGCACCGCCGTCCAACGCCTTCCGCCGCAGCGACGAGCTCCGGTCGCTCATCGCGCCGCACTTCCTGCACCCGAGCGTTCCTCACAACCGCCCCGTGCCGACCAACGCGTGGTGGGGCAACCTGCTCGCGTGGGACGGCCAGAAGGAGAGCGACGCGATCTTCAGCTCGCCGTACACGTACAAGGTGGTGCAGGGCCAGCCCGGCGCGATTGGCTGCGGCTTCTCCGTGAGCTACCTCGCGCAGTACCGCGTGGACGGGCCGACGAACGACAACGGCGCGATCCGCTACTACTACTACCCGCCGACGATCAAGAACCTGCTCTTCTCGGCGCTCGAGCTGGGCGTCGCGAATGGCGCGACGGCGCCGCCATTTACGATCGACGCGTGGGATGACTTGGGGGTCGTGCTCACGCTGGCGCTTGGACTAACGAGCTTCATGCGCACGTACGTGGCTGTGGGCAACGCGTTCACGACCGTCGAGTACGAGGATCTGCACGTGCAGCTCTGCTCGGACCACGGGTGGCTCACGATCAACGGCCAGTCGCTGCGCGATGGACAAGAGTACTCGGGCCAGTCGTTCGTGGTGACGTTCAACAATGGACAGAAGTGGAACCTGTTTTTCTTCCCAAATGACGCGTCTGCATCGACTGTGGTTCGCTTCCAGAACAACAAGCTCACGACGAGAGACAAGTTTGACGGCTTTGTCCAGGCCGCGTACGTCTCGAACAAACCAGACGGCGACGCTGGGGACAAAAGGATTTTGCAGCTCTACCAGAGATCCGCCGGTGTGTTTGCGAAAGGAGCGTACGTGGTGCACGAGGACGGCAATGGTGAGGCGTTCAGCTTTGACTGGAAGCTCGTCACTGTCCCTTCAAAGAGCCATGACAAGCCACTCTTTCTACACTTTGCGCTCGACCACCTGCGCCAGATGTTTGCTGCCTCGTCCTACTCCTCATCGGTGACGCCCAGGCCAGAGCTTACGCTCCACGCACACACCCGCGGCCCCATGCAGGCATATGTAGCAGAAACGTCGTCACCCAAGTGGCAGTTCCGCGTGCCATCCAGCATCAGCGCGGATGTGGAGAAGTACACTGCGTTCTACCCTCCGCAGGCCAACCTGTCGCCGGACAGAGTGGCGGCGCTCAACCTCTCCCAAGTGCTCAAGGACGAGATCTACGGCGACTGGGACCAGGCTTTACCACACGAAGGCAGCTATTACTTCAAGGGCAAGGCACTGCAGAAGTTCGGCACGATGTGTTTGTTGGCGAAGAAGCTCGCGGAGACCACAAACCCGGAGATGCACGCGGTTGCGCAGCACGGCATTGAGCGGCTGCAGACGATCCTCAAGACGTTCGTAGCCAACAAGTCGGCGTACCCGCTGGTCTACGACACGGTCTACAAGGGCATCATCACCAGCGAGGCGTTCGTGAAGCGTGACATCAACGTGGACTTCGGCAACGCGGTCTACAACGACCACCACTATCACTACGGGTACGTGATCACGGCCGCCGCGATGGTGCTGCACTTGGGGGGGGAGGCGTGGAAACACTCGGACGACGCCGTGAAGCTGCGCATGTTCATCGATACTTTGGTGCGCGACGTGATCAATCCGTCGGACGAGGACGAATTCTTCCCTCGCTTCCGCAACTTCAACTGGTTCCTCGGCCACTCGTACTCGCACGGTGTGACGCCCATGGCCGACGGCAAAGATGAGGAGTCGACGTCCGAGGAAGTGAATTTCTTTTACGGGGTGGCGCTCTACAGCCACATCACGCAGAACCACGCGATGGAGAAGCTCGCGAAGCTCATGCTCAAGGTGTACTCGCTCGCGGTCAACACGTACTTCCTCATCGCGGACGGGAACCAGATCCACCCCGAGGGGTTCCGCAAGAACAAAATCACGGGCATCTTCTTCGACAACAAGTGCGACTACACGACGTGGTTCAGTCCGAACAAGGAGTGCATCCACGGCATTCAGATGCTCCCGGTCTCGCCTGTCACGCAGGCCGTGCGCTCGGCGCAGTTTGTGAAAGAGGAATGGGACCAGGTGCTGAGCAAGCTGCCGTTCGTGCAAGACTGGCAGACGCACGCCTCGGGCTGGACGTCGCTGCTCTTTGCCAACTACGCCGCGGTCGACAGTGAACTGGCGTGCCGCGTGCTGTCGCAGTGCCCGATGGACGACGGCCTCAGTCGCGCCTGGGCGCTCTACATCGCAGCCACGCGCAAGCAGTAAGGCGGTTGGGTTGGTAGGCGAGTGCGTGAGAGTGTGCGCAACCAACCTACTGCCTAGCTTGGTTCAAGCGAGCTGTTGCTTTTGATACCTGCATAATTTGGCTCTGTATGTGTCTTTGAAATTCGTTGTTGGCCCTAACAACTCCTGTAATTCACCCTTGTGTTCTTGTGATTTTTCAAAAATGAACGCTTTCAGTTCTACTTCAGTACTTCAAAGTATATCATTTACGCCTGCGTGAGGGCATTGAGCAGCGACTGCGCAAAGTCGCTCACTGGTCGCTGCGATGGCGAAGAAGAACTGGACTGGTCTCGGACCATTTTCAAGCTCCTGTTGTTTGTTGTTGAGTCAGACGTGCGTTAGTGGTCCGGATTGAGTTTTGTGCAAGCGAGTGGGATGTGAGCTCTGAAAGTATGCATACCTGATCAAATGCTTGAACTTTTCCTCCGAGACTGCGCCAAAGAAGTCGGGCAACTTGCCCATGATCGCACCGACGACTTTGAGAGCGTTCATGCACACCTGGTGAGAAAGATTGCACGTTCGTTCGTAGCCTGTGGATTAGCCAAAATGTCTAGGACAGAGTTATGATAGCTATGTGCGGGTGAATGGCTGAAATAACCATACCTGTGGGTTTACCGAACGCTCCAGTCGCTCAATCACCAGGTCAAAGCACTCGCTGATCAGTTGCGGATCGTCCACGTCCTTGACCGAAATCGTATCCGCAGTCTTGTAGATGAAACTAAACAAAACCTGAATGACGCAAATGCAACACCAAGTCAGTCCTATTAGGACGAAAGATCGCCTATTCCTCCATCCACAAGTTCATTCTGTCGCTGCTATTTGTTGCTGACTTACCTGGAAACACCCTGCGACGACCTCTTCTCTCAGTTGATTGCTTCCCATTGACACGGTCGCAACCAGACGAGGAATCGCTCGGCTGGCCTTGAAAGCGGTCAACGTATTCTCGTCGAGGCGTCCAATAATGCTGAAAACATACATATGCCACAAGAGAGATCCAAGTTAGAGGAGGCAAAGTACACCTACACTACGAGCAAATATGAAGCATTTACGTACCTGAGAAGGATGTTGCAGCCGCATATGCGCACTTGAAGCGGCAGACTCTGCTGCTGCGGATCGCTGTTCACGAGCGAGAGAATCATCATCTCGACTGCAAACACCAACGCACTCGGGGCTTTGGGCTCGTCATCTGCTTGAATGGCGACAGCATTGTCAAAAATGATCCAGTCCACGAGCACGTCCAGCAGCGAGGTTGATACAGTTGCTGTTGTTGTTGATTTGGAGCTGCGTTTAGAGTCCCCCAGGTGTCGCAGAATGAGCAGCGCCACGCAGTCCATGCAGCCCATCTGGAGATCCGCGAGCAGGTTTCGCTCGTTTCCTCCATTACCAGGAACGCACGGGATACTGAGCACTTGGAACAGGATCGCAAGCATGAACGGCACCTGGGTCACGTCCTGATACACGCTCCCCAGCTCTTCATTGATCACGCGATTGAGGTAGTACACCATCAGCTTCGCTGTGATGATCCCACAGTACTCTGGAATTTGTAGATTCTGTAGAACCGGTTTGTACAACGACTCGGTGAACGAAGTCGCTGGGATCATCGGCGCTTCTTCTCGGAGAAACGCTAGCAGTTGCGCGAAAATGAACGGCATCACACTTTGTGGGGGTAGATTCGCGAGAATCTCCACTGACAGCATCTTCACTTCTTTAAACTCGAGCGGGTCGATTGCTTGCAGCGCCAGTAGGTGGAAGAGATCGCGGTCGACTGCTGTTAATGTGTCATCATCGTCATGAGCAGTGTTGCTGTTATCGACGAATTCTTCCAGGCGAGAGAGCTCTTCGACATCGCACTGCATACAGAGACATATTTGATCAATATGGTGAGAGTCAGACCCACAAAGCCCAGAAAAAGAGACAACACAAGTACGCAACATCCCAGACTCACGTGAAGTTTTCTCTGCTTGTCAAAGTCGAAGAAGCAAGCTCGGGGAAGCACGCGAAGCACCAGAACTGGAGCGAGACGCACAAACAAGAGCACCTCCACTGCGCCTGCTGAGCTGCCCGACTGGTCTTCCAGTAGCTTCTCAGTGAGCCGGGTCTGCGTCTACATCGAAAGAAGTTGTAGATGATCAAGGTTAGGCGAAACACGAGATGTTCGCACAATCTGCATATCCACCCAACGAACCTTCATCTGGCGAATAACTTCCGCCATGATCGTGTTGAAAATGGTGGTGTCATCGCCGTTACCGTCGACCCACCCTGCTGCAACCAGTTCGCGCAAGAATCGCAGCGAAAACGGATCTCGCGGAGCTCCAAACAGCTTCCGGAGCAGCACTTTGACGATTTGCATCCTCGCTTCTGGCGATTTCACGACTTTGATCCACCTGGACAACCAAATTCCCAGATCACGACAGTAAATCGTCAGATCCAAGATTCTAAAAGATGACGAATCTGTGCAACACCGCAAGCTTTGAAGCTCAAACTACAGTTTTCGCACTGACCCGTTTGACGACGAAGACAGAGCTAAGACGCGCTCTTGGTACTCTTGCATCTTCTGGATGTGTGCACTGTGGAGATCTGGAGATTGTGGTGATAATGCTGTCTGTGATAACGAAGTCCAGTCATTTGGCGACTTGATTTGCGACCCTTGCTGAGCTTTGAATGGTTGGTCGACTTTGCCATTTCGACAAGAGTCAATGAACGCCGACGTGATCTGCTCCAGGTATTCCCCTCCTGCTCCCTCGTTTGAGGTAAACAGCAGCGTCAATCCGATTGCCGACAGTTGTTCTCCGACCTCGCTCAAGCTGGTAAACAGTCGCGTGAAGTACCCGCAATCCAGCAACGACACGCACAGCAGGGCCTCTTGAAGGATGACTGGGTCCTCTCGAGCGAGCAGGTCTGCGATCAACGGTGAAAGTTCCCGCCTTCACACGATACGTTGATTTAGTACGTAGAGAATCATTGTGATGTCACTGGGGGAAAAAAGAAGTTAAAATTTGGTTACGCACCTCCACGTGTTGAGACGTTCATGTTGTTGTTGAAATGGCTTTGTGCTCCGTTGGCGGTGAAAAATAGCTGGAATCAAGGAGAGAGCAGTCTAGAACACACGTAAGCAGCAACAACCATGTCAGACGTTCCACAACAAGACCCTTTGTATCCACAGATGCACAGATCCTCCAATACAACTCACCAATATGGAACTCGAGTCTGCTGATCCCAGGTACCCATGTAGCTCTGTGACGAGCGATAGATTACCATTCTGAACCATGAAGTCTGCGATCAATCGCTGAAGTTGTTGCAGCGTACGCGCTTCTCTTGAATTGGTACCACGTCCATCAAACGACGCGACCGCAGTCTTCAATGTGCGCAGCAGCAACGATAACAGCGCTCGGCAGTCTTCACTTGTGTCAAGAAGCGTAGGACGCGCCTCCTCTTCTTCATAAACCACCAACGCTCGTATAACTCTTGACGCCAAATCGAACAGCAGCACTACGTGGCTACCCCGCATGCTTGATTCCAAAGCGCGTACAAGGAAGATAAGCAGCGTTCCCTTCGCTTCGAGATCCTGGGAGAGCTCTTGAAGCAAGTTCTTGCCTCTCGAGTTTGTTGTGACGCTTAACAGGACGCAGAGCCGCCGAAGCCTTGCAGCGAGTAGCTCTGTATTGTCACCATCATCAACTGATGACCACCACCGCGGAATCTCAGCCTTGAGAGCCGAAAGCGGGGGCTTGATCTTGCGAATTCGGATCACAGCGTCACTTCGCGTGCACAACAGCATCGCCGACGCATTCCAGTGCCAACAGAGCATCTCCAGCGCTGCAGCATCTGTCTGTGCAGCATCTGCCTGTGCACTTGACTGGCAGATTTCCACGTATGAGCTCAGTTGGTTGAGCGCCAATGCGAAAAACTTCTTTCGATTCGTCGATCCATGGTATTGCTGGAGACTGGTGATCGCAAACTCGCATGCTTCCAGGAAAACCTGGGTCTCTGGTAGTGAGGAATTGCTCTTCTTCTCGTCAGCACTGAGCCACACAGCAGCCTGGTCGCAAAGCACTGCAACCAGAGCTTCGAGCGCCACGAGCCCGAGCTTCGTGAGTTTGATTCTTCGATCTCCCCTTGATTCTGTCGCAGCAGCGACGGCGACGCTTCCCTGACGAGTGAGCTGAATGAGTTTCTGGACAAAAGCGCTGGAGAGCACACCGCCACCCAGTAACGACTGCTGCTCGATGCCATGCACGCTCTGGTTGTCTGCTGGTACTGTTAACAACTGGTGATGTCGATGCCGCAGGACGAGCGCAAATACCACGAGCGCAGCGGCCAGTTGCTGGGATTTGTCACTGTTGCTTCCTTCAGACGAGAGCCATGACAGCAGCAGCTCCAGCACACACGAACCAGTTGAGCTCGAACTTGAGCCTCGTTCTTGTGAACCTCTGGTCGCCATCCAATAGAGCAATGCGTGCAGTTTACGTGCTTCTGAGCCCCACACGCAGCAGTTGTCCTTCGTGGCGCTGCAGTTGCTCTTCATCTGCGTGACGAGCGCGCCTGTGAGCGCAGTGAGCATGTTCCTAACCCATCAGGCAATGAGTCATCTTAAATGTCAGAACCCACTGCACAATCAGCTAACCAAATGTATGCAGTTGTACCTCTGTGCGTCATCATCGCGAGGCGGATCAGAGCGCGAAGCTCTGTCAATCGCGTCCTATAGTAGCAAGCAGAGGTCACATGAGCACCCACTGATACTAACCAATGCTGCAATGCAACTGCTTTTCTATCGCTCGTGTGTTCTTACCAGCACGCTCTGCAGATTCGCGATGCGCTTGTGGTCTGCGAGTGTCAGTAGCCGCTCCGATTGCTACATGCGGTGATACAATCAGCGCTTCTATCAATATGGCGAGCGCGGCATTGTCATCAGCATTGCCATTCCAGCAGCGCACGCATACCTTGCTCGGAAGTGGCGCTGGTTTCTTCTCGTCAACGTTCATGACTCGGATAGCAGCGCTGCCGCCTGTGGCGCTCACGTTGATCCTGCTCGCCGCGCCTTCTTCTTCGCCAGACAGTCGTAGCAGCGAATGCGGTTGCTCTTGCTGCTGCTTGTGCTGTTTGTTCTTGTGCTCTTCGATCGCGCGCTCCATCTGCATAGGGATTTAGACACTCGCATCAGAACCAAAACCACAGCACTAGACGACGATACACCGAGACAGATACACAGTAGCGGCGCGTACGTGGAAGAGCTCGCTGTCTTGGACGAAGCGCAGCAGGCGACCGACGCTCTCGCGCTGCTGCTGCTGCGGTGGCGGCTTCATCTTCGTGGTCACTTGCAATTGAATTTTGACTTGCATCAGTCGGGCGGTTCGCATAGCCCACCCTAATACAAGCCTCATCGATTGTTGCTCCGCCAAAATACGAACAACGCATGTGATCGATCGATAATGCACATGCTGGAACCACATTAAACACGGGGATTTGCTATTATATTGACGGTGATGTCGACACTCTATTCTTTGAACTCTAGCAGCGTGCGCGCGACGAGGAGCCCCATGTCGTAGAACGAGGACACGGCGGCGCGCAGCAGGCGGATTTCCGTGGCTTCAAAGTGACTGCCAGCATGAAGAGCAACAACAACACACACAGAACATACAAAACAGTTAGCCATCGAGCTCTCTATACACGCATACGATATAGCTAGATAGCACATACACAATGAGGTTGGCGCCGTCGACCGAGAGCGTGCGGTGGATCTTGTCAGGCTGGATCTCCGTGTCCACCTGCAGCGTTTCGAGCGCGTACTGCGCGTCGACCGCCTCCGGGAACGTCATGCTGACGTCGCTACAGCAGCGCAGTACGGTACACAAGCAGTCAATCAGAGGTCAGTGGTGTTCACATCAGCATGGATGCAAGAGCATGACGGGCGCGTACCATTCGAATGGATGTGTCTCGCTCATGTTTGGCTCTTGGTGATTGATTGCTGGAGAGTTTGAAAGCTGGCGTCTGAATTTAGAAATAACATTTAGAAACAACTATTTCTATGAGTGTAGTGTAGTGATGTAATTAAGTATTTTATGAACTCTATATTGCCATATTTTGTTAAAAGGGTTATTATTTTGTGGGGCACATTAACTGCCATCCGCGACTGTTTTTGTGCCTCGTTCTTGCATCATCATCCAGGCAAGGCCGGATTCGGCCATTTCGACACAAAATGGACCGAGGTGCTTGCAGTGACAAGTGTCCAACGAGGACAACCACAAAAGCAAAAAATTTCGTATTTTTTGCATCGGAAGCTTCTTTCGCATTTTTGCATGGGATTATTGGCGCGACATTTTCTTTTGAACTTGTGACGATGCCAAGGGCTCTCTCCCGTAGGAGAGCAAAACTCGTAAACATGGAAACGGGATTGTGTTTCTCTGCTTGTCGGAAGTTCGCTCTCGAGGCAGCGTTTCCGCAAAGCATCCCGGTCTATTATACAGCATTCCAGTCTATTGGAATGCTGTGCGCCAGGGACAAGGGTGCCAGGGTCGTCTGAACTTCTTGACTTTCTGTTGTTCGTGTGAAACCTGAGGAAATTATATACTGCTTGATTCGTCTTTGATTGGACATTATTCCGTACCAACCACCATTTGAGCCTTTATATAAATGGGTTCACATGTTGAATCCCGCAAAAGGCAAACGCGCCTCGCTGTATTCGTCCAATGATCCAGCGAAATCCAATGATGAGCCTCGAGTATTGGTGCATAAATAGCAAACGCGTGGGTGCGAGCGATTTGCTACCCATTCGTCAAGAGGTCCTAAAATTTCTAGTCAGCTCCTCCTTGCTCCCAATGGCGCATCCCCCTACTCATGGCCAAAAACGGTTGCGTGACGCACACGAAAATCCACCGATAAGTTACGTCATTTATAAACTTTGACCATCCGAACGAAGCTCGCCACAACTATTTTGTGGTCTCTTTGAAGTCATCTGGTCTTTTCTCGAGCCAAAAGCTTGCAAACCTTTTTGAATTTATCCAATTCATAAATTGATATTAAATAAAAGAGAATATTGTTTGTAAATTACGAACTAGAACATGTAAAATACGGGTGGGTTGTGTGTACCACCCCACTTGTTGGACACCAACTCCCGCCACGCTGACTGACTGACTGCAAGTGCCGCATTTCCCATTCTCTTGCAAGAGTTCAAGCGGCGCAGAGACGTACGTGCAAACAGCCCAACTCCATTTATCTATAAGAAGGAAGCAACACAACACAGCACAGGCGACAGATACACACAGACGACAGGATGATCAACCCGGTGAAGACCGTCGTCAAGTGCTGCGGCTGCATCGCACTCACGCAGCTCATCGGCATCCTCGTGTCGCTGGCCATGCTCGCGACCTTCGTACTCATTTTCTACCTGTACGTGGTCCCGTGGGGCGAGGACCAGATCCGCGAGACGCTTGGGCTTGGCAGCGACGTGGACATCGGGTCGCTCAGCCCCAGCGTCATCGCGGCCAACAACTGCTCCGGCTGCGTGTTCGGGGTCAACACGGACTGGCCCACGAACACGACCGGCACGCTGCACTTCCTCGACACGAGCGCGGGTCCGTTGGCGTCCGGTGTGATCGCGACGTCGCTCGTGGCAGGAGTGGCGGCGGGTGTTGGCTCCATGCTCTGGGCGTCGTTCTTCCCGTCCGCGGCGTCGGTCATGAGCTTCTCGAGCGGCTTCTACGAGATGACGCACATCATCGAGCAGGCGCAGTTCATCAGCATGATCAGCCAGCTGCAGATCGACGGCGCGCCCGTGTTCCTGCACCAGTTCTCGCGCGAGATGGCGTGGACCAACTTCAACGTGCCCAAGTCCATCACCGACGTGGTCGGTAACAGTCGAAGTAGACGCCTCGACACGAGTCTGCTCTCGACGACTGCGAGTGGCGAGACCGGACCGAAGCGATACGCCGCGCTCATCGGCGTCGAGCCACAGAACCTGTTCTTCTACACGCTGCTGAGCTTCGCGATCGTGCTCGGCGCGATCCACGTGCTGTACATCATCGGCGTCGTCGTGTTCTCCATGTGCAGCAAGAAAGAGTCATTCGGTGAAGTCGCAGCAAAACTGTACCGGAAAGTGATCTGGGCGGGCATCCTGGCGCTGTTGCTCGCGCAGTACATCTTCAGCATGGCCGGCAGCTTCTACATTTACGAGAACGCAGACAACAGCGACGACCGCGACAAGTATTTTGTGTGGGGCACGATCGGCTTGATCGTTATGGTTGGCTTTGCGATCATCTTTGGCGTGCTCATCATCTCGTCGAACAAGGAGGAACTCCAGGACCTGGGCACGTACGAGCACGACCAGCGGCCGTTTAGCGCAAAGTACAGCGCGTACTACGATGAGTACAACTTTGACAACCGGTTCTTCTTCGTACCGAGAATCCTGCTCGCAGTCTCCACTGGCGCAGTCGTCGGTGTGATCCAGGATTCGACTACGCAGCTGCTCTGCATCCTCGGCATCACGGTGCTGTACCTGATCCTGTTGCTTGCGCGTGAACCGAACTTGCTGCGCTTCCTGTACTATATTGGCATCACATCGGTGTTTATGAAGGTCGTGCTCGTGTGCATGATGCTCATGCTCGTGCAGGACGACTATTTCCCGCAGGAGATTCGCGACAATGTTGCGTATGGCATCATTGGCGTCAACATGTTCATCTTCTTTCTGCTGTTCTTGCGCCAGGCGTACACGATCATCCATAAACTGGTGCGCGGGTGTAAGAACAAGGACAAGTCGCGATCGTCGGACGAAGTGATCAACCTTGAGAACGGAAACGACAACAACAACAACGATGACAGACCAAGAAATCCGCCGTATGCGAGAATGGAGTCGTCTGCCCCATATGACAACAAGGGTGACCAGCATGGCTTCAACAACAATGGCGCGATGGCCTCGCAGCAGAGCCAGCAATTCGCAGCAGGTGCTCAACGCAACCCGTACGAGCGGTTGCCAAGCGAAACGGGTATTACTCTGGGGGCTGCCGGGAATGCCAGAAATGTTCAAGAGCCTCGGAACGTGTCGAATGAGTGGGGTCAGTACGATGCGCGACAGCAGCAACAGTACCAGAATGGCGGTGCTGCTGGCGTAGCTGGAGGGGCTGCTGTTGGCGCCGCTGTCGGTGCGGCGGCTGCACGCGATCGCAACAAGAATGGGCAGGACGACTACTACAAGAACGGCAGTCCGGTTCGCGACCGAACGTCATTCGGTAACCGACCTACAGATCCAGTGGACCGATTCTCGACTGCAAGCGCAAGCCCAACACCGTACCAGGCTCTCACCAGTGCGAACCAGTTCGCCAGCAATGCTCGATCTCCAGTTCCAGTCGTTGTTCCTCCGCCTCCGCGCAAAGCCAGCATTGATGTGGATGACATGGACGATGATATCGTCGCTGAACCTCCAGCCTACAAACAGGTGAGCTCGGTTCCTCAGTCGCAGCAATCGACTGGTAACCCTGGTGACCCTCCTCGTGTTCGTCAGTCGTACCTGCGCTTCACGGACAGTGATATGTCGTCCTATGACGATGATATTGACGGCCGATCGCCTCGCAGCTCGACCTCAGCCGTTGCTGCTGCCGGCGCGCTCGGAGCCCAGCGAGCTCCACCAGGATCAAACACGTCGCTGTACAGCGACTTCAGCACGGATTCCACTGCGACGGACTGGTTCGAGGGCCGATCGAAGACTGAGATCGAGGACAGTGAGAGCTCGTTTCTCGCCACTGGTGCTGCTGACCTGAACGGAGCTGTTGCAGATCGCCCATCCGCATTTGGACAGCGCGATTCGATGGACTCGTACACGACAAATTCCGAAGTGGGAATGAACCGCTCTCTCATGACGGCAGACAGTGACACCAGTGCAGCAAACCTGAGCAGCAACTTTGATACGGAGCGATCGATCGACACAACTGGTCTGATGTTTGAATATGCAGATGACACGAGTGCAGCGAACCAAAGCAGCAACTTTGATACAGACCGATCGATCGACACGACTGGACTGATGTTCGAAGATGCTAACGATGGAGAAGATGATGATGATAGAGATATCGACATCGACGAAATGCACAGCCTGTCCTCGCCGGGGTTGACAAAGAGCGACTCGATCGACTCGTACGGCACGGACGACACGAACCGCTCGCTGATGACAATGGACAGCGACGTCTCGACATCTACGGCAGGGCTTGACTCGTCGGCGGCGGCATACCTACGCGATACAGGAATGAGCGGAACCCATGAGAACGACCTTGGTTCCGACGATGACGAGTACGATGGGCGAGGGAGTTACAACCGCCACAATGGCGACTCGTTCCTCTCGGCGATCAGCACGCGCTCCGACGAAGATGCGTCATTCTACATTGACGGCCAGCGCCGCAACACTGGGGGCTCCGACAATGCTGAACGGACGGAGTCAGAGCGCCTGAGACGCCCGAAGAAGTTGTAAATCGGGGCGACAGCAGCACTCTACTGACTATCGAATATGAGCCCTAGCCGACCAACCATCTATGAGAGCCCGACTACATGCAAGAGCTTATGTAGTATTACTTGTTTTCCTTCAATATAAGCGTTCACACTGATCTTTAGTACGTTGCTGTGCGAGTGCGCTTTATACGATGGACAAAGTGTCCATGGTGGCCTTGCCGAATGGAAAATGGATACATTTTGGTAAAATGGCGTGGCCCACATCACAAACCTGCCATCGTTTAGCTTGGAGCTAAAAAAGCCAAGCAGACTCAAAGCAAAAAACAATGGCGAGCGTGACATCGACATCTCCGGCGGCGGTGGCGCCACCAGCGAGGACGGCAGAGGTGGCGGCGCCGCTGCACCACAAGTTCGCGTTGCGCTCGGAGTTCAATTTCGTCAAGATCGCCATGTACGTTGCCGTCTGTAGGCTCCTGTTGCTGGTGTCGCAATGTATCTGCTATCAGCACAGCCAGTCGACCAAACCAATGAGCTGATTGTATGTGTGAGCTGTCAATGCAAATGTGTGGGTGCAGCTTGACGGAGGACGGTGTCGAGGCGGTACACGACATCAAGCGCCTCAAGTTCACGCTCGACAACACGCTCAAGACCGTATTCGGCGTCATGGGCGCGTCCGCGAGCGAGTTTGACGTCCTCGCGCTGCAGCGAACGTCCAAGGCCGAGCCCACAACTGCGCTCCTGCGCGTGCGAAAAAAGTGAGTTGTGTCTGCTGTAACAGTGAAGGAGTGACTGCATTACTTATTACAGCGGTGTGCTTAGCTAGCCGGATCAAATTGTGCTGACGCGATGTATGTATGGGATCATAGCGGACTGCAAGGCCTTTGGGGTGCGATCACAATGTGCACGTCGATCGACGGCAAGCTCTGCAAGCTCGAGGTCGTCCACGTCGGCGAGTCGCTCGTGGAAATGGCGTCTGGGAGGTTTCTGGACTGCTGACGCTGAAAATGCATTCGTTGGGTCTGCTGGAATGAAGATGGATGGTCGCTTGACTTTGACGGCTCAGTGTGCACGAGATACAGCAACCCTGGCTGGGTCCACTGGCTTGCTTTAGGAGAAAGCGCGGTCCAGAAAAGCGTGAGCGAACGAAGTAGAGTATGGATAGCGCACGAAGGACCTGCTCGCGAAGATAGATACGTGCTGGAATACAGTAATAACGGAGTCAAGGAACTTGAATGTATGTTGTATCATGGAGACCAATACAGTAGTAACCCATTAAGGTGTTGAATACTGGCTCCAGTAAGCAACATGAACACTGTTAGCGTCATATTAAAATTACTGCAGGCTCAATAAACACCTCTCTATTCAAATGGAAAACACACGATTCCAACTGTACTCTTCGTAGAAAGCAACGGATCAATTGCTCGTCGCTGAATCAACCGACCGCTCCCCCTTTTTTCATTAGCTGAGTGTGATCGTCAATAGGTCAGCCATAGTGAAGGAATCAAAGCACTACTGTAGACATATTGCAGCAAACGAGCTGTCAAACGTGACACGGGTTCAACACATAGTTACCTTTGTCTGCTTGGCACTTTCCCATCGGAATGCATTGAGGCAGCATCATGATGTCCCGAACTAAGTTATGCCAATCATTCTTGCATCCCGAGTGAGAAAAACGAATAGGGACCGTTCCCGAAGTCGGCGGAGGGATTTGCTTTTTGTGTGGACACATTGAAAAATGGTCTGTTTTGCTGATTCGGTGCGTGTCACCACGCTGAATACCGTCCGGTTTCGTCTTTGCAAAAAATATTACGTCGTATTCGAGGGGGTATTACATAAGAAAGGAATTTTAGTCATTTTTACTGAAAGCATTGTTTGTTTTGGTTACCATATTCACTCAGGGATCATTTAATATAGGTATTGTGCTGTCAAGAGACGGGAACGGTGTGTGACTCGTGGAGTCAGCCAGTCAAGGCAGACTTGTCGCGTGTGTGTGGTTCGTCTGACCACAAGAGCACGCGAGATGGCGTGAAACAGTGCAGCAAATCGATCCTCTTATAGAAGACAGAGCTGGTGGTTTCGTCTTGTGAATCTGAGCGCGCGAGCCATTCAGATGCTGTTGGACATTGCCACTATATAGAAAATCAAACGCTGGGTGAGCACGCCTTGTAATCAACTGTTGCCAGCACCCTTCCACACACTACTGTACTCGAAGGAGGGAACATGATTTGTGGGCCTGCAACTGTGCAAAGATTCTCTCTGAATCTTGGTTTACAGCTACAAATAAATACATTCTCTATTCATCCAGTGTACTGTAGTTCAGTAAAAGTGACGCCACTATAGCCGACATGTGTCCATTTTCGTTCCAGTGAAAAACATATCATTCACAGCGTTTTTTTGAACCCTATTAGTTATGGGTACATTTTTTAGCCTTCATTTTGAGCATTTTTTAATATTGAATACATTTACCCGTTACCTTTTTGACCTCTTCTGTCTAAGCAAATCCACACTGAATCATGAACCAGTGAACTGAAGAATGTACTTGTATCAGTGCGGCACCACATGATCCATTCGCCCATCTGATGGGTCAGGTCAGTTGTCAGGGTCGGGTCAGTTCAGTTGTTACATAAGGAATAAATATGCGTGCGTGGTGTGTGGTCAGTGTCTGAAGGACAGACGATCTGCGACTGGAGAAGGCTGTAAAATGACCGTTGGAGATCAGAGGATGATTGAATTTTTTCCATGCTTCCAGCTAACAGCAGCTAGACCACAAGAGATCAGCACAGGGTCCAGCTTTCAACGCAGTGAACCAGTGAACCGTTGTGCGGCACCACAACTGTTGAAAGACTTTCACCGCTCCTTTCCGTTGTGTGTAATTTGTTTGTTTGCACGAGCCAAGAACGCACGCACACTCGTTTGCCTCAGAATTCAGTGGCAACAGCATGCTCACAGCCTTCGACGCATATGTATGCTGCGCCGAATTTTTTCATTCAGAAAACCAGGAGGAGAAACCACCCGGGGTTTGCGGATAATCAGCAAGAACGCTTTTAAAAACCAGCTTCTGATTTCAACTGCTGTAAACTTTATGACGTGTGTGTGTGTGTTGGGGGTCAATTGCCGATACATTTTAAACACTCTGAGATGGGTCTTTGCGAGATCTCACAGAAGAATTTCAGCGACTGCTGCTTGCAAAAGGTGGTTGGCCACACAGCGACAGTTGTTATTTCCTATTTTCCTATTTCTTTCTAATTTCCAACGCACTTGAACGAGTCCAATTGATGCAGTTGAGAACTTTGATTTCAGCAAGTTCATGATTTTTTCTGAAGTGCTGGGCGTTTCAGCTGTTTTCAAACGACGGAATGGGGGTCAGGTAACGTAAATGGCTGAGCTTAAAACTGGACTTGGGCAATTTGCAATCGCTCGTCCTGTGGACTCATCGCCCCCACCCATCTGTGGGCTGCGGACTGAGCCCAGCCAACCAGCCAGCCAGCCGCAAGCCCAATCCAATCGTTTTTACAGCCAACTGGGATAAAGTGCAGATCGCTATTCGTTTGGGTGTGATATCCCACAAACCAGTCCAATATGCCGCTTTAAGCGGCTTTGCCTCTTGAAACTGGCCTTTTCTTGTTCCCAACTGGGGCTTCGGCTCGTTGTCACAAGCAACAGCCAGAACGTTTTCGCCCACACAGACCGCACCTTCCGATTCTTAACCCACTCACTGTACCTACGCTCTTACAGAAACTCTTGTACTGTACGGCGCTGTCCGTCCGTCCAGCTGCCCCCAGTCTTGTTGCTGGACACGCTTCTCTCTCTCCCGAGTCACTTGAGATTTGGCCGCCCCACCGACAATCACTCCTACGAAAACTGATCAGTCTGGAGTGCCTCGTCTTGCCTGTGCATCGAAGCAAACCCGCTCAATCACTTTCGATTTTGCAGTCCGTCCCAGATTAATCAATTTCCAGTGTGGAGAATGCCAACCACCAGCCCCTACATCCTGGGCAGCCCGCAGGTCGAAGCGGACAGCGAGCCTTGGCGCCGCCACTCGTTTGACCCGCATGCTGGAGCCACCACCGCCTTGCCGACCTACTGGGGCGACTGCAAGAGCCTCAGCGGCAACGATGTGCTCAGTAACATCCCCACCAAGCACCAGCAAATGCACCACCGGCTTTCGGCGCCGTCTCTGCAGGGCCAGCGGCCTTCGTCCGCATCCACCGCACCGCTGTCGTCGTCCTCCTCCTCCTCTTCTACATCATCTTCATCCACAGGCTTCCGTCCATGGTCGTCCGACGGCTCGTTCTCGCTCGCGGATGACAACAGCGGCTCGCCGCTCACGACCACCAACGTGCGCTTCATCGGCGTGTCCAAGAAGGAATCCCACTGCGTGTACATGATCCACGTGGACACGGGTGCCGAGCAGTTTGTCGTCCAGAAGCGCTACTCGCAGTTCCGGGACTTCCGCACGGAGCTCTTCGCGACGCTGCAGCAGGCGCGTCACTGTGGCAACGGCCCCTGCAAGCAGCTCACGCAGCTCACGCAGGTTAAGTTTCCACATCGCAAGCTTCTCGCGACGTGGAGAAAAGACGCTGACCTGATCATCGCGCGCGAGCGGCTGCTGCTGCTTCAGCGCTTTATCGACGCCATGTTGCGGGTATACCGCATGGCGCCGAAGCGCCAGTTGCGCTGCTGCGTCAACACCAAGTGCGCGGCGATGAATGCGATCCGGGGTTTCCTCACGATCGCGGTGAGACCAGATGCGGACGAGGGCGTGCGCGCGCTGTCTGCATCACTGGGACTCGTGGTCCCCGTGCGCGACCCGCAGCTCATCCGAGCGCGAAGCAGCAGCCCTGAGCGAGACAGCACCAGCAATGACAACTCCTCGTCCTTAGAGCAGGCGGGCCGCCGCCAGGCGCGCGGCTTCCCGCCACCGACACGAGCCTCATTGCCGGCAACAACGGATGCCGACCACCAGTTTGAGCAGCTCTACACGATCACAGAAGACACGGAGCTCGTGCACCTCCACGCGTAGACCGCCGGAACTCGATGGAAAGTATCGGTCGGCTATAAGAGCACAGGCCATCTCTCTATTTTATAACTTATGGTGGTGGTGATGTGAGACTAGACCAACAACAACCACAGCAACTAGATCAGCCCGACAGCCAAACAGAATGACCACCACCACCACCACCAAGTATCCTCAGAATACAAATCGTTGTGAGTCTTGTACAAGCATGTGCGAGTGAGAGTGCTAGTACAGCAACTAAGAATGAATGAACAAGTCCCTAATGCAAAAGTCATTGCAACTTTGTTAGAACCAGTTTGCTTGTTCATATGCGCTTCTTAGTCAGCAGCTATTTCATGTCTTCCGCGCGCGAGAAGAGCGAGACGATCGCCGACGTGACCTTGTCGGACGCGTCGTCGTGGAGGCCGCCGAGGATCTTGGACGTCTTGCTCCACTGGATGTTGCTCTTGATCACCTTCTCACAGACACCAAGAGGCATACACAACAACTATCAGGCCTCCTTCTCTGGCTGCCATCGGGGCCAAACTCTTCGTTCGTACCTGGTCGTTGGGCGGATCGATGCGCTGGCCGTCCTGGCCCGTCACGATCTCACTCGCGCGAGCTTTTGCCCACTGTGTCATGACCGCAAACGCAGTTGTTAGTAATACACACCAGCTATACAGACACCATGAATGGCAGCGACCACGGGACCAACCTCGAGCCACTTCTTGTCGCGCACGGGCCGCTGCGGACCCGTCGGGTTGGTCACGAGGATGCTCGGGCGCCGGTTGTACACGTTCTTGGTCGTGCGCGGAGTGAGGGGCGACGGCGGATTTCTATTGCTGAACCGCGGACTACTAATATTGTTGTTGCTCCCAGCACCTCCTGGGCTTGTTAATAGCGCTGGCAGGGGACGGCGCACTGTCCGTATGTGCGAATCTGCCCCGGGCGAGCGCGGCCCAAAGCCCGCGAGGTGATGGTCCTGCTCGTGCTTGATCAGGATCGAGCTCGCGAGCTCGCGCTTGTACGTGGCCCACATGACGTCCACCTGGAGGTCCTGCAGGACGTTCGTTTCGTCGATGCGCGCCGCGAGCTCCAGGGCCTCGGCCCGTAGCAGCGTCTCTGTGAGCGGGTCCTTGAGCGCGCACTGCCGGAAGTCCACGCGGTCGACGCGGTAGAGAATCGCACTCGGAGAGGACACGAGGACGGAGAACACGGCGTTTTGCTCGCTCTGCACGACCTCGTAAGAGCCAAAGTAGTGGCGACTGCCCACCGTGCAGATCTCCACAAAGCTCTGCCCCCCCTGGCTGCTGCTGGGCTTCTTCTTGGAGAGCTGGAAGCGCTTGATGAGGCGACACTCGCCGTGCTTGACAAAGTAAAAGTGGTCTACGAAGATGATCAAAGTATGCGTGAGTAGCTAGCTAGCTACAAGGAAGGGAGCTAGCTCTTTGGTAGATGAGCCTGTATCGTAAGTAGCACGTACTCGCGAGCTCGCCCTCAGCGATGACGATGTCGTTGTAGGAGAACGTCACTTTCTCCATGCGCCCGCAGAGCTTCAGTGTGCAATCCGTGTCCCAGTGGTCGAAGCCCCTCGCGCTCGATAGAAACTTGACTTTCTCTCTGTAGCACCAGCAGCACAGTTTAGTTTATCCCTGGTCCCTGTCACCAGCGACTCATACATACAACAGGGCAAATCCAAAGACCCACCGGAGCTCTCGACCAATGTTGCTGCTCCGAAGCTCCAGAAACGTCTCCTTGTCAATTTTCATCAGCAAAGTTCGCTCGCACGCGAGGACCGACGCTGTGCGGTGCTGGTCGGATAGGAGCAAGCCCACGTCCCCAAAGCACTCGAGCGCCTTCAGAGTGCGCACGACGTAGCTCGCGTCCTGCGAGATGTCTAGAGAGCACGTACACACAGCAAACCACAATGTTAGAGCTACGTGTGACTAGTCACGCTTCGATACCTAAGAGCAACAGCAACCTACCGTGGCTCCCGATGCCCCCAGGGTTCAAGAGACTCGAGTGCACGCGCGCGCGGTTGAGGATCTCTTCAAACTCGTTCAGCGTCGGCGCCGCCATGTGCGCAAAGTCCATCACGACGTTGAGTGAGCCGTACATGACGCAGTAGAACGCGTCGGCCGCGTCACCGATGTTGAAAAGCGCCTCGCCCACGTCGATCTCGATGCCTTTGACGGCTTTCAAGTACAGGAGCCGCTCTTTCGGAGGCACATCCGAGAAGTAGTTCACCGAGTGGACTGTGGAGCGAAGAGACCTTGTGAGTAGAGTCCAGGCATGCAAGTCAAGTGATAGGGATGCTCGTACCGTATTTGTCGAGGAACTCGTAGTCGGCCTTGCACCGCGCAGCGTCGGAGGTGAGCAGGATGCGCTTCAACGTGGCGCGCACCTCGACCGTCAGGTTGTCCGCATCGAACACGATGCTGCGACTGGATGGGAGCGTGGAGCACACAGGCACGTGTATACAGACAAGGTAAGCCCATTAAACGATACGCAGGGTTTCCAATACAAAGCACGCGCGCGTACTGCTGAGTGCTCATGGCGCTGTCAACGCATTCCGCATTGTGGGAGCGAGCGGATGCGTGTGCATCAAATTGCAGCTAAGAATACCATGTAGCCATGTTGCAATTGTCCACCCATTCACCCTGTAACCCTATAACCCAACCCAGCATAAACCTAACACACAGCACCCATTCGGCTATCGGGTGGGCAAAACAGAAATTTGTGGTCTTTTGTGTTTGGAAGAGGAGGCTCTATCTTGTATGTGATTTGCTGTTTCAATTCCCCATACTTTATTCAATACTAAACTGGCCAAATCCGAGGGAGAGGATTCAAGTGCAAAACAGCAACAGCGTGTGAAAGCAAAGGCAGACAAAGGCAGGAGGGAGACCAGTTGAGGAAAGGTATGTGGAGGTGTCTCGTGTGTGAGACGTCTATCGGAAGAACGTCCACCGAGTGGAAAGCGGTAGATAGTGTCGTGTTCTCTGTCTCTTTGTGCGTGTGTGAAGCCTGTGTACGTGTGTGTGTTTGTGTGCGGGGGGGTTGGCAGGTACATGTGGGGCCTTCCATGCGTATGCATGATCTCTCGTTTTCTGACTGTGTCTCTCGTGCATTTCGTTACGTGTCTTTAGAAAGAGACGAAGCAGCGATCGTAACCCAGACAATCCGAACCAACCGGCAGGCGACCATGGACCCCGAGCAGAAGAAGAAATGCAGCGAGCTACTCGAGTATTTCATCCGCCTCGACAGCAGCGGTGCGTGCATGTTTATTGCCTGTTGTTATTGTATTTACTGGCGCATAGTGTGGATGGCTTACTCAATTGTGTGTGTGTGTCTATGGATGAATGCGTAAATGCCCGCTTAGAGCCCTTCCGGGAGCGCGTGAACTGGGAAGAGTGGGGGCTCTATGACTACCTGCAGATCGTGAAAGTGCCGATGGACCTGGGTACGATCCGCAACAAGCTCAGCAAGAACGAGTACAAGAAACCCGCCGAGTTTGCGAAGGACGTGCGTCTCGTTTGGGACAACTGCAAGCTCTACAACCAGGTGCGGCTTGTAAAGTAGAAAGATCTGACCTGTTGAGTCAATTGAGAGACAGAAGCTGACCTTGGCTGGCATGATGATGGCCACAACTCCTGGTGTATCCTTAGGACGGATCGGAGCTCTACGATGTCGCGGACGGCCTCTCGAAGCGATTTGAAGACCGCGTGAAGGCCATGAAGCTGGACGTTGGCGCCGTGCCGCGCGCCGACAAGAGCATCCCGTACGCAAAGCAAAGTGTACCTGCGCAAGGGCGTTGGCATTGTTTGTATTTGTACTAATGCCTGTACTTGTGATCTCTGTTGTCTTTATCCGGCTATTGCAGTGCGCCGTCGGCGGAGGAGAAAATCTACTTTAGCCAGAACATCTACAAGGTTACGAGCAAGGACCTCGGCGCGATCGTGTCGATCCTGGAGGACAAGTGCCCCAAGGCGCTGGACAAGGCAAGTGACTTTGTCTCTCTCTCTACAGAGAGAAAGCTCTTGACAGTGCGCTTGCATTGTGTGCTAACATACTACCACCCCTCTTCTCTGTAAATCCTGCAGAGCTCGCCGGATGAGCTGGACATTGTGATCGATTCGATCGACACCAAGACGTTCCGCGAGCTGGAGAAGTTCGTGCTCGAGCGCGTGCCCGAGGGAAGCCGCGAGCCCGTGTCGACGCCCAAGTCGTCATCGTCGCGCAAGTCGTCGTCGTCGAAGCGCTCGTCGAGCAGCGGCGGCTCATCGTCCAAGAAGAGCAAGACGAGCGAGTGAAGAGAGAGAGAGCGCGCGTGTCAGGTTATTTAACGGACAACGAGGGACAAACACAGGGCGCAAAGGCACAAGCAACACAGAGGATGATGGGGTGAATGGGTACGTGGAGTAGACAGGTAGGTAGCAGGGGAACAACGGTGCGGTGCGTGGCAAATTGCTTGTCTTTTTTTTTTACATTTTCGTCTTCTTCTCTTCTCTCGAAACAAAGATTGGTCTGGCCGCGCACATGTGAAGCCCTCCTCAATGAGAGAATGGGTATACTGTGTGGCTGGGGGCTTCTTTTTCATAATGCGCTTGACTCGTTTCTTTTGCTTTGTATGTGAGAGACTGTGATGTGGGCTGGCGTCATTATTTCTTCTTCAACATGGTGGCGAATTTCGCCTGGCGCTGGAACGTCTTCTCAAAGCTCTTCCTCGGCAAGTTGCCGTCATCCTCCTCGTCGCTCTTCTGGTTGAGAGTCAACGAAGAAGAATTGGTGGTGGTCGTGGAATTGGAGGTGGCTCCGACGCACGAGAGCTTGGAGAAATCCAGTGGCGGCACGGACGAGACCGGCTTGAAGAGGTCCGCTCCATCTGACACGGGTTCGGTCTCTCTCTGAGTGCCGTTGTAGCCTCGACTTGCATTCGCTGAGCCCTCCTGCCGCGCGTTTACGACAGAGCCAGCCACACGACGCGTGGACTGCCATTGGGGCGGCACGACCTTGGCTGGAATCGACCGAGTGGTTGTCTGCTGCACGTGATTAGAGTGGACACCAGAAGCTGAATTGCGACCTCGTGCAGTGGTGGGGACGATCGGAATACTCTTTGGACCATGTCGTGCATCCATACACCCCCAGCCATCAAGTGAGTCTTCAACAATGGAAGGGGCGATGAAACACACATGTGAGCAGTACCTGGGAGATTGGAAGCTGCATGATGCGAGAGCCACGCGAGGACGCTTTCGCACCAGCACGCGCCGAGTGCTTATTATCGCCGTTGACGTTGTCTTTGTATTCCAGCAGTTCGTCTTTGTGCAGCTCCATGAGCTCTCTGTATTCGTATCAGGGATTGAGGGCAATCACACATTTGTCGAGAGGAACACCAAGTCAATACAGTACAAGCAAGCATAATACCAACGGGAGTCAGCCGAAGTCAAGCCCAGCAAGCTTGGCCCACAAACCTGAGCGACGGCTGGTCGCCGTTGGACGCGTTCCAGTTCTTGCCGTGCAGCTTCTTGCCCGCCTTCATGATCTTGCGCCACTCCTAATCAAGTACCAATGAAGTCAAGGACCAATAAAACGATATGAGTACAATCAAAATCAAATAGGCTACGAAGGACTAGCTCCTTCTCAACCCAACAACCTTGTCCTGTCGATGACTCGTTTCGACTCGCGAAGTCACGATCTCCTCGAGCTCGTCGTGGTGGCGCAATTGCTCCTCGCGCACTGCCAGCTGGGCTCGCAAGCGACCGATGAAGCGGTTCAGGTCTTCTTTGCGGCGGCTGATCTGGTTGAGCACTGCGCCCGCAGGCGCCCCTGATCCAACGAACGACTGCAACGGCTCATGGTACCCTGCCATGTTCGCATCCACACACAGTCACGAGGTAAACGATTTCAGAGTCCACCAGCAAAACGACGACAGCAAGTGATGTATCTATCTTCACAAGCGACGCAACCCCTACGCTGCTTGACACGCCTCTGCTTCAGGGTGTAACGGAGGAACGCCATCACGAGCAGCAGCAACAGCGCGCTCCCGATCAGCAGCAGCGGCGTCTGGACGTTCGCGGCACCATTCGCTCTGCGCAAGGTAGGCATCGTTTCCGTCCACTGCTCTAGTACTCCGCACTGGTTCACTCACCACTCTCTCAGTATCGGAATCGGAATCGGAATCGGAATCAGCGTCAATGCAGGAGGAGAGTGAAGTGCTTCGTTCTTTCGCGAAGGCCCAGCTGGTCCTTATAATTGTTTGACTGGAGCCGATAAGAACTGCTGCTTGCGTTCTATTTCAGATTTCATTGCACAAGAAAAGCAAGCTTACTGTGCGACCAAAGCGCACCAACACTGGCCTTTTGAAGACGCCCCGAGAGGAATCATAAGTGGTGGGTCTTCACAGAAAGACCCCTGGATGGCTGCAACGTGTGGCTACGCCATGCCTGGAAGTGCAAATGGATCATTTGAGGTGTGTCCTGGAGTTGAACTATTCAAGGAACAATCTTTGACGCTGATGTAGTGTTATTAACTATAGATAAAGTGCATTGCACTGTAGCTGACCGGAGGTTTATGCATCCCGACTACGGTCGGAGAACATTTGACCGCGGATACAAACCTAGGGTTTACTCCCAGGGATTTTCGGAAACAAACCTAGGGTTCAAACGAGGATGACCAAGGATGCACCCTCGAGTTTCTTCCCCACCCTTGCACACGGTTGCTCTCTGATTGGTAAATCGTGCCGAGGTTTTGCAGCAATTAATTTTGTGAGATGTGTCAAGGTCAACATCCCCAAACACAGATTAAGACATAGCGATGGTCAAGTGGAGACAAGCTATTACCGCTCCATACAAGGACAATTTCATCAATCGCAGTTATAACCTCCGTTTGCAGTCCGTCGGGTCTCTGGCTTGAGTTTTGACAAATACTTCACCCTAATAAGAGATATCTCATACTATGTTGCGCTTTAGTACTGTGTAGGCTGCGAATCCAATCACACAAGACCAGATAAACCAGCACCACCAAGTCACAGAGGATGTATTTATTGCCTTGACTACAATCCTAACTATTACTACTACTCACAAACACATGCAAACGAGTGTCCTATGCCGTGTTTCTATATATTATTGGCTCGATGAAGAGATCACACGAAGCGAGAGCGATCGCCGCTCGGAATCCTCGAACTCGGCACTTGTGGGGCTGGTCTCATCGCCTCGAACATCTCCGGCTCGCTCCAGCCATAGTTTGTAAGATGCTGCTGCTGCTGATAGTGGTAATGGTAGCGAACTGGAGCCACCCTTGCCATTCGTAGTGGTTCGAGTAGAAACTCTCATGTGGCGGCGAGAGGTTGCTAGGAGCGAGGGTGTGGTGTTTCCAATCGTTGAGCGGTGGTGACAAGCTTGAAGCAGTGCTTGACGTCTCTGAATATTGGTCCCAAATTGGTTCGGTACTTGGCGGCTGCCATGTTCGGACGCAGTGGCGAGCCACGAGCACAGATTCTACGCGTGCTTGCTTCATGCGCGTTCGCTGGGACATACGGCGCTGGTTTTGGTTCGCGCGCACGCGGTGCTGGTCGCAGAGGTTGTGCAGCAAGCCGTTGCGCTTCGTGGCGCGCGGGTCCCGACATTTCTTGCCAGCGTATCGACACAGGAGAGGCTCACGGCGCTCATAGGACGCGCATTGCTGACAGTCCCTTGCAGGGGTTGCAGGGGCGACGCAGTCTTCACTGGATGAGGCATACGACATGTTGGGGCTCTATACGTACTAAAGTAGATATGTTCCAGTCAGGGGGGTCGCTTGTGGCTGGTCGAGGAAATGGCACAATAAGCGTCGCTTTGGGGCAGCACCGAAGCTCCAGATCAATCCCGCGCGACGAGATCCAGTTTGTGGTTACGCCACCGACGCGTCACGGGCGGGCCATGTGGTGTCGCTGATGGGAGATGCTTTTCAAACCACTTTGTGTGGATGAGGGTCTCCAACAGCAGTTACTGACAGGGAAAACTGGAGGGACACAATCGAAAAAACATAATCGAAATAACGGAAAATCGAGGGTTTAGCATAATGGTTGTGGAACATAAACAGCGCAAAGGAGGATGCTCTTGGGAGAGGTTGGGGTAAATGCTAGTAGCTAGTGAAGAAACGGAGGGAGCGTAGCCAAAGCAGACAGATGAGGCCCCGCCTCCACTCGCTTCGCTCGGGGGCGTCGCTGCGCTGGGCCTCATGTGACGGGCCCAGTGACCAGAGTTTTCTGATTGGAGTACGCAACACCAACCATAATGCATAAATCTAAACCCCGAGGTAGTGCGAGCAAGAAAAGGTCGTCTGAATATCTCCGTTATGGCGTTTCACCTTTTCGTTGTGTTTTCCCATTGTTTTACTCCAAAATTATGCTGATTCACTGTCGTTATGTAAAACCCTCGATCTGTTATGTTGATCCATCGTTCGGGTTATGCCAATTCTGCGATGTCAAACTGGAGGTTACTAGAGCTCAGTCAGTTGGCCTCCTTTTTTGTCGCCTTTTGCACCCTGTGACTGCTATCACCCCTCTTTCATCCACAAATTCCTTGAATGCAGGGTGGTCCTGGCGCCTGGCTAGGGGGTCTTGACTCAAGAACCTCAGGACTCTTGAGGCCCTAACCAAGTTGAGACCGTTGTTGTTTGCATGGGTTCTTCGGCAGACTTCACCGAGTCTGCTGAAGAGCCCCAGGCACTACAATACTACCTAGCTAACTACTCCAACTTTAACGCCCACGCAAGCTGTGCTTCACCAAACGGAAGCTCAGTAAAGTACCCAGCGATACTGTATAATAGTGGGACTGGGCAAACGGAATTCTCCAACCTGCTGAGCTCCCCAGGTTCGCTTCGTGACAATACCCGCACACACCACTTCATGTTCAAGAGCGGGTAGCCTCCTTTCATAGTGGACCCTAATTCATCGTATGTTGGACGGTCCAACATAGGAACCAACTTGGATTTCAGTGAAATCTGATTTGCTCAGGGCGGACGCTTGGAAAGATCCCTTTCAAGTGATCCGTTGAACCGGGAAACGCAGGATAATTACCGAGGTCGACTCCGAGCTCTTGCGTGGACGACGCAGTCACGTACGGGAAGTCGACGACGTGATTTCTATTATATCCTGGTATCGAAAGTGCTCTCAATTCGTTATACGAAGCATGTCGTTGGATGGATGTCCCCAGTTGGCGCTGGGTGCTTCAACTCGCGTCTGCCCCACTCCAACTGAATAGTCACTGGCGACCTCTGATATTTAATAGTGTGTTGGGGGTTGCATCATACCCTCTTCTCTCACTCGTTTGTTCCGACGGCGCAGCTCCCTACGGCGCTGGTTCTGGTTCGCACGCACGTAGTGGAAGTGGCAGAGGCTGTCCAGCGAGTCATTACGATTGAGCGCGCACAGGTTCACGCACTCCTTGCCAGCGTAGCGGCACGTCGAAGTAACAGCTCCGTGAGAGGTAGGAATTTGTCGGTGTGAAATATCGTCTTCTTGGTTGGGGCTCGTTGTAGACGGCGGTCACATGCGAAGTGGTAACGACAAGAGTGGTGCGGAACCCATGGTAGCCGATTAATTTGGTGGCGTGGTGCGATTCGAGACTTTGAGCGCAAATTCGGAAGTGGATGTTGCAGATGATGCGAGTTGATTGTAATAATACTAGTATGTCCCAGTCGATTCTCCACCATCTAAGATAAATGAACACCAGCCCCTGAGCTGAGAAGCTGAACAAGGAAATGGCGGAGACCCGAATCCGCCATCGATTTTAAGCCAAACATTTGTCTTCAATCAGTGCTCGAATTTTTTTTATAATACAATTATTCTGCTATTGTATTGACGGAACTATTTATTATTGGAGTTTTGGTTCGACAATACAATACAGTATTGTATACAATAGTATTGTATTATTTTTGACATACATGCTTTCCATATCTGGATGTTGAGAACGCTCAATATCCTTCATCATTCAACTGGAAGTGTGAAAAAACTATATTCTACTTTGGTAGATCGTGTATGTTGTAGACACTGCGTTCTTTGCGAGTCCTTGGCAATGGTTACCATGATTGTGGTAGCTGTTGATGAAGAAGGAAAATTTATTAATTTACGGTGTACTAATATGTGTTTTAACTTGAAGAAAAACAACAGACGTCCAATGTTGCTTTTACCTACATTGATCGTTCATTATGCGGCTGGATGCGACGTGTGGATGATAGCATTAATTAACATAACTGGAGATGAAGTGTCTGCAATAAATTCCGTCCTGTGTTCGAATACCTGAATATGTGTTCCTTCCACTTTCCGAGTTTGCTGTTTTCACTATGGAATGTCCCTATGCAACTCATGTAAACTTCTCACACTGATTCAACTGTAGACTCTATCTGCACTCTTGGGCATGGCCTTGCATTGACAGACGCGAACGTCTTAGTTTGCTCGATGGTAAATCTGGTGCAACCGGAAAGTTTCAAGCTATTGTCTGTCGCTCTGAAATACATTAATACATGTCGTCTTCCCTACTTGAAGGGTCTCATATTGGAAAAATTGTTGGTTTGCGTCTCTCGTTGCAGGTGTTTGTGCCCGCTTTAGGATTTTTACTCCTGTTTGTGCTGGGTGTTGTCCATTCTCGTGTACGCCAATAACTACTGTATTATTTCAATTATTTATTATTGCGACCGCCCTGAATTGTATTACTATTATTGTCATCGATCAGGTGCCGATAAATACTACAGATGTCACTCCCAATAAGTTACACTGCCAAAAATTCATACCCTTTCCAAAACGATAGAATGTGTAAAGCCATCATTCTTATTTGCAAAATTTTCGCGCATTTTCAGCAGTC
>JAASGK010000003.1:0-99328 GCA_023334195.1 Globisporangium emineosum
AGGAAATTGCTCACGACCTTCGCGGAGCGGTTCACGCGCCTAGCGATCTCGCGACGGCTCAGGTTGGACTCGTTGAAGGCTAGAATTTGGCCCTTCTCGATCTCGGAGAGGGGAGGGCCGTTCCCCATGGCTGTGGGCTTGCAACTTGAGAAATGAGTGGTCGGTGAGCGCTAGAATGTCTTATTAATGTTTTATGCTGTTTACGCAACGTTTGTTGGGCGTAAACAACTGTGTCCGCGAGCAACAGCACACTGTACGTAGGTGCGGCTAACCAAATGGCACACTTTGGACTGCGTGAGTTTTGGGTTTTAATCATTTCTGGAGTGAAAAAATGAGCTCTCTTCAAACAAAGAGTACGGCGGGAATCACAAAATTAGCGCGAATGCGATGGTCATTTCAGAGTTTTCAGAAGTGCCCTACACAACATTTGAGCCCCAAATATCCAAGTGCGGCTAACCAATTGGCGCGCGTGGGCCAAGGCTGTAGCAAGTATAGTAAGCAAGCCAACTTAGGAAATGAACATAAATCGCCCACTATTTGTACTTTTTATGTACTATATAGCACATAGCAATATAATCGGATTAAATACGATAATAGCTTCGATTCCTCGACCAAGCAAACTCTGGTATCAATTAGCTTCAAAGAGACAGTAAAGGTGCTCAACAGCCCCGCATCATCCTTGGCAAGATAGTTTCACTTGTGGTGACATCTTGTTATCGAATTCAAGGAAACAAGTGACTAAGCATTATCAAAAAAATTGGCAATTCTTGATCAAGTATCAAGTTGAATAGGTGCCAGCTTTCTCCATACAGTTAATAAGGAACGAGGTTGATGGACTTCAAAACTATCATATATAAAATGTATCCTATGTCCTATCTAAAACCTGGGTTGTCTGATATCAATTTAATGGATATCGGTCAGCCCAGGTATCAGATAGGACAGTTCAACTATTGTAACAACACCAGTTGGGAGCACTCTAAACTTAAATAAACAGCTTCGGTTGTCGACTGACGTAATTCTCCACGTAAAGATCTGCATGCTATTGAAATAGTATATATATTGCTAGACTCCGCACTGCGCAACGCACGATGGCTTGGACGAACGAGTAAGGGGTGCCGCTCTATCTGTACTCTTTATATTACAGAAAGGGAAAAGGACACGCGTACGCACTTTCAGACTTTCCTTACAGAAATCCTGCCGATAATTTTAGAGGTTTTAGCGTGCAATTGCTGCACATTTTAGGTGCACAATCTGTTGTTAGAAACTTTAGAAACTGATCAATGCGTACCTACTGAATCTGAGCGAAAAGTGCGAAAGGGTGAACACCCTGCCACCCATAGCGGGTGGTGGTGGCAGCTCCATAAGGGATTTATTTTCCGTGTTTTTGCAAGAAAATGAAAATAACCCAAACACCCATGAGTGGGTGGGGTTTTACCGCAAGCAAGGTTTTTCTCAGCTGTCCTTTCAAATCGCTGCCACCCCACACAACCCAGTCCAGAACAACAAACCACCACACACCCAAAAATCCAGACACAATCGCACACGTCCTCGGTCGAATCGAATCGAAATGAGCGCCAACAGCAACAACCTCGCCAGCCTCAGCAGCAGCGCTTCGTCGATGGACAACTCCAGCGGCGGCAATGCGTTCCATGGCGTGGACGCCGCGGACCACGACGCGCGCGCGAGCGCTGCCGTGATGGTGGTGACCGGCAGTGCCGCGAGCAGCGGACCGTCGTCGTACGTTGGGGCGCTCACGCTGGACGGCCACCCGCTGAACCAGTTCGACGCCGGCGCTCCTCATCCAGGAGCAGCACCCCGTGACGCCCCACGACGCAAGGGCGGGCGCGCGAAGGACATGATCTGGAACGAGACCACCATCCTCGAGGACAAGACCGTCATGTGTAACCACTGCAACACGGTGATCCACCGGTACGGGTGCGCGAAAGTGGAGCGCGTGCGCTCGCACTTCCAGAACCGGTGCCTCAACTCGGCGAACCAGAATGGCGGAGGCAACGGTGGCGGTGTGAAGAAGCAGAAGACGGCGCACGATCAGATTGGAGGCGCCAACTCGGCGGCGCAGGCAGAGATGAAGGCGAACCGCCGCATGGACTACATCACGAAAATCGGCATGTTCAAGCGCAAGTTCGCGCAGTGGGTATACGCGACTGGACAGTCGTTTGACGACGTCGAGAACGACTTTTTGGTGAGTGCACTGCGCATTCTGCGCGCGGATGTGCCGCTGCCTACGAGAGACGAGCTGGAGAACGAGCTACTGGACCTGGAGAGCACGGCGTCGCTGGCGAAGGTGAGCAAGGCGCTGCTCGGGAAGGCGTGCTGCTTGTCGATTGAGAACTGGATCGACTCGAACGGCGTGCAAAACACCAACTACGCGACGCTCTGTGAGAACACGCCGTACTTTCTAGAATCCGCGCCATCTTCGTTGTCCTTGCAAACGCGGGAGTCCGGTGCGGCAGAGTTGTCGGCGGATGAGATCGAGAACGTGCTGGCAAAGCACAAGAAGTGCCTCTTCTATGCTGTGATCACGCCCGAGACCGCGAGGATCAGTCGATCGACGCGCGAGCGCATCCAGAAGAAGAACCCGCAATGCGTGTTCTACTATGGCTGCGTGCTGCACGCGCTTCGCCTCCTCGTGAACGACATCTGCCTGACGCTTCCCTGGATGGAGAAAACCCGCGAGTCTGTGCACGAGCTGCTCAAGATCGTTCACATGAACCAGAGGCTGCGCAGCCAACTGCCAAGCTTGCCGCGCGTCGATGACAAGACTTCTCTTAGCACGGACCGCATTTTTGAATCGTTTGAAGCGATCCTGAGTGCCGAGAAGGAGCTCTACGCTGTCGTCTCGCGTAGAGACTTCGTGGAAGCCGGCACACTCGCTGAAAAGGAGAAGCTCAAGCAGATCCAGGACTTTGTGCTGGGGGAGAATTTTGTCCAAGACCTGAACCGCGCGTCGAAGCTCATGCTGCCTCTCCAACAGCAGCTGCACCGCTTCGAGAGCGATCGCGTGTCGCTCTCGCAGGTGTACCACTCTTTCTTGGAGCTTCTGGAGACGTACGCCGCGATGGACTGGGTCTCGAAGAAAGACAAAGCGCTGATCTCGTCCTGCGTGAAAGAACGACTGGGCTCGATCTACGGCGACGCGCACGGCGTGGCGTACATACTTGACCCGATGTACCTCGGTGCGGGCATGGACCCCGTGGCGGAAGAAGATGTCAAGAACTTCATTGTGGCGTACTGCAACACGCTCGAGCCTGCGAAGGTCCTGGCGCAACTGGAGAAGTACAGGGCGATGGTGATCGAGCTGAAGGAGTGCAACTCGACGTACTGGAAGATGCTGGAGCTGGGTGAAGTGCGCGCGTTCGATTTCTGGATTGAGCGGCGCCAGTTCCCACAGTTGCAGCAGCTCGCGTGGGCTGTTTTCAGCTTGCCGAACGCGAGCACGACCCCGACCAGAGCGTTCAGCGCGCAGTGCCAGCTGATCCACTCGCGCTTCCACGCCAAATTGTCGTCTGAGAAGCTTCAGAAGCTCATGCAGGTGTACTGCAACGCGAAGACCCCGGACGTGGAGCTGTCGTCCATGGCAGCGATGACTGACGCGTCGCTCTTCGCCATCAACGCTGGCGCGACGAGCGCTGTTCTGTAAGCTGAGAGGGACCGCCACGTCGATACATACACGCACACACTTTTTTGTTTTTTTGTTTTTGCACTCTCGTTAATGTAGGAAGCAGCCTTCTTCCAAGGATCATCCAAAGTCAATGCACGCATTTTCATTCTGTATCCATTGCCTTCATCATGTCAGTCAGTCGCTTGGACAACCAAAAACCCAATATGTACCCATGTCTTTTGAAGGGCGATTGGGTTTTATGTTGCTGCAGCTCTTTGGATCTTGACGCGCACGCGCACGCGCACACAAAAAAGGAAACGAGATGGACGACGAATACGCGGAGGACGACTTTGAGGTGTCTCTAGAGGAAGAAGCACCGGACGACGCGACTCCCAGCAGCAGTGGCGCTGCTGAAGCATACGCTGCAGTTGGCGGTGGTGGTGATGACGCGCCGGAAGAAGAGGTGCGTCCACCAGCGTCGCCTGCATCCGCAGCAGCGGCAGAAAAAGACGAAGCGCCGCAGCAGAGCAGTCGCGCGTTCCAAGATGCGCTCGCAGTGAACGATGACACGATGTTCGCTTTTGGTGATGATGACGACGTCAGCCATAGAAGCGATGGAGAAGATCGTCATGGTGGTGGTGGTCCACATAGCCGCTTGAGACGCAAGGACCCGAGTGCGAGCAAGATGCGGGTGAGCGGTCGCCACTTGCTCGACAACTCCTTGTGGGCGTTCTCGATCTGTGTGACTCGCATCCGGTCGCTGCAAGTTCCTGTTGTGACGCGTCCCGCAAAAGCAGTAGCGTATGGTCGTGAAGCATATCCTCCTGCGATCCGTGAGCTCCGTGTGTTTGCGTCGCTGGACAAGCAGTCGATGCAGTCGCAGGGCTCGGATTGGAAGCGCGAGCTGCGTCCAGAGACCCCAAATCTGCAGAAGAACCTGCGCGACAGAGTGAAGCGAACAGGAGCAGCAGCAGCACGAGCAACAGGTCGAGTGAGTCCAGGCAGGAGAGCATCAGCGTCACCCTCTTCTTCGTCATCATCTTTGCTCGGACGACGGAGCGGATTCCTCGATGAGGCCTCCTGGAGAGGAGACCACGGGACGCTCCGGTGGACTTTCTCAATGGAGAGATTCCGCAAGCTCAAAGCGTCGACGCCGAGAGTGAAAGTACTGGTGTTTGGCGTTGGCGAGAACGCGGTCGACGCGACGGTCAGGACGCTCAGCGAGGAGTCGGCGCACGCGCACAACGAGTCGATCGTGAGCTTTGGTTGGTTCTTTCTGGATCTGAGGTATGTGAGCGAGCGTCTGTGTATTTTTCATTAGCATACTCTCTATGTCCTCACTATTTCCCTACTTGCTCATCATGTTAGGACGCCAGATCTACCTGAAAAATGGTTCAAGCTCCAGAACTCCCGGTTCGGTGGCGAGATCCTGATCTCCACGGCGTTCGTCCCCTTTGGACACCAGCAGCAACAACAACAGGCGACTGGCATATCTCTGTCTATAAAGGCGCAGGGATGGCTAACAGCAGTGAATCATCAACGCAAGCTCAATACCAATAAGCAGCAGCAACAACAACAGCTACAACTTGCTTCAGTCCCGATCCACATCCCCATAGCAGTCGAAGATGGAGAGTACCTGCGTCTTGGCTCCAGACGCGGCACAGACATCTTCGTGATCTCAGTATTCCTCCAAGCGGCGTTCAATCTCGCAGAAGTAGTGGAGATGACGCTAGGCTCTCGGAAAACAGTGACTGAGAGCTACAAAGGCGGGTTCTGGCTCAGCTACTCGCTCTTCGACGTCGTCGTACGCACTGACGTGTTTCACAACCTAGACGTGTCGGAGTTCCCGCCGATCCGCGACAGTTTCCGAGTCATGAGCTGTTTGCAGGACCTCACAGATTTCTTCATTCAGCAAAATCTCGCGGTGTACTTGTGCACGTACAACCGCGTGCTCGCGGGCGTCGAGATCCCGTTCAGTGACTTGCTGGCAGGTGAGCTCTTTTCCGGGGCGAAACAGCAGCAGCAGCCGATTGTAGGTTTGCAGGCTGTAGTCGAAGGGAACTTTGCGTTCCCATCAACCAGCGGACCGTTCATCGATGCGTCCATTGCTGCCGAGTGTATTCGGACAGCGTCCACACTTGCTGATTTGGATGCCAAGAAAGTCGACAAGGTTATGCTCACGGAGCCAGGGACGAAGATTCAAGATGAGCCAGTCGATGTGGCTATTGAAGCTTCGTCAAATATTGTGCAAGACCAAATCTGTGACGGCAAAGACGAAGAAGAGAAGCATGATAAGCAATCGATCGTACCAATGATGCGAGTTTCCGTGGACCAAACTCGTCTGAACACTGGCGCAGTAGCGGAGTTTGCTGGTGAAGAAGGCATCTCGCTCGAGCTTTCTGTCGGTTCGGCTACAGTATCAGGACAAGTGCGATTTAACGCATACATGAAAGATCACGTGCTTGGCGACAACGACGCACTGCAGCTGCTGCTGAGAAGCCTTTCTTTCGAAGAACTCCAGGAATCGCAGATTTCCATCCGCTGCTTCTCCACTGACTCTCGGCGCCAGGTGGGTAGATCGCAGTCGGTCTCCCCTTTCCGTGATCGATGGAAAAGCATTGACGACGTCCCAGCTGCTCCGTTTTGTATCGAAGTCCCCATCCGCAGAGCGCGTGGCAACGCACTTGTTGGTCAGTGCACACTGCGCCTTGAAGCACGTGATCAGGCAGATCAGGATGGCGACGAAGATCACGAAAATTTCTCAACACAGAGAGCGATCTCAAGAACTTTGCCAGCACAGCAAGCGAGAGACCGCGAAGTTCACGTCTTCCGCGTGTTCCTGCAGCTCAAATCGCTTCGGGACTTTGAAAAGCCGCAGGATTTTGCGATTGCGTACCAGAACCCGTTCACTGGGAAAGGCAAAGGTGCGAACATAGCGGCTTGAGTGAGCAATTGTAGGCGGACTTGTGTGGTTACTCCTTGCCTTAGTTGTCTTTTGCTCACGTCTGTGCTGTTGTTGATGTTTAGTGGAGCTATCTGATGTTCACGCTGTTAAGAGAAGAGAAGTGCTACTGGAAGACGCGTTTTGCACCTTCGAACTGGTTGTGGACGAACAACAATTCAAGCAGCACATGCAAGCGCCCGTTGTGATTGACTTTCTGTCTCTCAATGACGATTGGTGAGTAAAGCCAACCATTTTCATAGACGCAACTCTGCAGGCACATTGATTCACTCTTTGTGTTGTTTTGCTTTGCTGCTTGTCTTTAGGCAACGCGAGCTTGCAGGGAGCGCTGTCTTCAGTCTCAACTTTCTCTTCTTCTCTCAAGAACAGTTTTGCTGTGCAGAACCCACGTGCGGGAAGATTTTTCGATCGCAAGCAGATGGCGAGACGCATTTCGAGGAAGCCCACCACCAGAGTTCAGGAGCAGAAGCTCTCAATGTACGAGATGACGAAGTGCACCTGTTCAAGAGCTGCGCGATCGAGATCCCAGTCATCGGTGTCCGCGATGCGGTGTCCAATGGCTCGTCACTACATCGCATCGGGTCAGTTGGCGTCGTGGCGTACGTTGAAGACATGGGGGTCCTAAATGAAGAAGACACACTAGCAGCAGAGAAAATGTACGTGTTTCATCGTCTGGAGATTCAATATTGCTGAGAGATGACTGACACGAGTATATCGCCACTCCATCAATCGTGCTCAGGCTCGTTCCACAGGCTTGTAACTTTCAGGGGGACATGAGGCTCTATGGTGCGTTCACAGCTCCTAGTGCGTCGCCCCCTATTCCAAAGAAAGCGAGTGCTGAAAAGCGAATAGCGTCGACAGTCGAGACTCTTCAACACGAAGCCAACAGCGCACGAGACAGCAGATATGTCAGCAGCACTCAGGCACAAGACCGAGGGTCCACAGAGAGACAGAATCGCCAACAGCAAGTCGTCGTCGATAACCATAGTGCTGATGATGAAGAAGCAAGGGCTCGTGAGATCACGTTGCTGAAGAAATCCCTCGAGCACGAGAAACAACTGTGGATACAAGAGCAGCAGAATGAGCAACTGCAGTGGAAACGCCGCTTAGAAGCCAGGGAGAGAGCGCGCATGAACGAACTCGAAGAGGAATGGGCGAGGCGAGAAGAAGAGCGAAGCAGTTTGCTGCGAACGACCCAAGTCGAGTACGAACGGCTCGAGAAAGCGTTGCGCTCGTCTTTGCTGGAGCTAGAGGCGCGAGAACGGCGGCTTGCGATCGCTGAGAATGCGCTGCAACGAGACCAGCAGACCCAGAAAGAGGAGAACGACCATTTCCGTAAGCGGCTGCAGAGCGACCACTCGCACGCACTCTCAATCGCGCACAAGCAAGGTGAAGCGCAGGAAAAGCACATTTTGACGCTCGAGAAGCAGCTGAGCGATGCCGAAACGCGCGTGCGCCAGGTCGAAGCCGACTTCGCAGAGTACCGTTTGCAGCAGCGCAGAGTCCCAGAATCGCGTCTGCGCGAAGAGATTTCGGCTCTCAAAGGCGCGATCTTGGAGCTCGAGAAGCAAAAAATGCATGTTGAAAAGGAACGCGACGCTGCCGACGCGAACTGTGGGAACCTGAAACTCCAGTTAGAGAAATTGGCGAAACTCGTGCAGAATGAAAAGAAAAAGAACGAAGTTCGTGTGGCCGAAGAGCTCGAGAAGCTGCGCGTGAAGTTTGTCGCGCGAGAAGAGAAATATGTGTTGGACGGCGACCGCGAAGAGCTGCGAGCGATCAAGAAGCAGCTGGACGAGCTCAAAGGGCTGAACCTGCGAGTCAGCACTGACTATGATAATGATTATGATCCAGTGGCTCAACAACGAGAACAGCAACAGCATGAACGTAGTCCTCTAAAGCACCCAACTCAGCGCTCGCGGTATCGAAGAGGCGAGAGTGAATATCGCTATCACCACCACCATCAAGCCTCGATTCGGCGAACGCAACGCCACGAACAACCGCTTTACCCAACACAACAGCAAGGGGGCCATGGTGGGAGAAGCATCAGCAGCATCAGCAATAGCAACTGGGACAGTCAATTCTCGTCGATCGATGGTCATCGTCATCGTCAGCTTCACCGCACCCATCGATCTTTTCTTCCAAGTAACTCGCTACCACCCGGCGAAGGGGTGAAAAGCCTCAATGGTAGTAGCATTCGCAGTAGTAGCAGCAGTCAGCATTACGAGCACGAAGATGATGAAGACGAAGTCGATGAGAGCTTCGATCACTTTTCCGACCAACTTGAGAACGAAAACCAGGTTCACAATGCGAATGAGAATGCGAGCCATCACCATCTGCATGAGCTTGATCGTCTGGAGCGAGAGCGAAAGCTTTTGCTTGCGAGTGGCGCCTACGATGAGCAGAGCTACTTGGTCCGGGAGCTCACGCGTCTGATCGAGGTCACGAAAGCAAGAGAAGCAACAGCGCAAGATCCACTTCTCTAGATATCTTAAAGGGTCAGCTCAACACGCACAGAGCTTCGACAACAACACAAGTGTATTATAACGCAGAGGTTTCTTCGGTCAAAATCTCATGGCGAGAGGAGCGAGAAAGCAGGACATGCGGGGACGTGCCCACTCACCACCAATTTATCTCTCTTTCTTCACTCTCTCTCTCATCTCTTTGTGTGGGCAAATCTTCTGTCAGTCAGCGAGCTAGCTGACTTGGTTCTTGAACTTCTCAAACGCTTGATTGAGCACCGTGAAGAGCTCTTTCGCTTCAAGTTGCTCCGAGACATTCGCTCCGCGGAGTTTGTCGGGGTGGATAACGCGGATGATGTTTCTGAATGAAGGCACAAAGTTAGAAAGAGATATACAGTCACAACAACAAACGAGTGAAAAGTCCCTTGCTACCTCATACCTGTAGGCTTTGCGCACAGTCTCATTGTCTGGAGACTGGATGACCGACATCTGGCATTTCTGCAGCGCTTCGCTAGTCGAAATTTGGTCGAGCGTCAGAATCATGTGCAGGAGCTCTTTGCCGAACGCCCACATCTCGACGCGCCGGTGGATTTGACCGCGAACAAGATCGGCTTCGTCTGCTTCGATCTTCTTCTTCATCTCCAATTCGTGGCGCTCTCGTAAGCGAGCTTGCTGGCGGAGGTACAGCTCCGTGTCCGCCTCGGTTGGCTCAGGAGGCAACGGTGTCGACGCCGACGCCGTCGCAGGGACGCTCTTTGAAGGAAGTGGGGAAGTTTCCTCTTCTTCTTCGCTGTCGGAGACCCTCGACTCGCTCTTTCGACGCGAGCTCTGGCGACGAGGACGCTCTTCGTCCGGCGCGCCGTCATCTGGTCGCCCATGCTGCTGCTCCTGCTCTTTTTGCTGCTGTTGTTTGTTCAGCTGCTGCTTCATCTGGGAGACGCGAACCGTTTTCAAACTGGATGGGCGACGGCGCGTGCTTCGTCTCGCCTGCTGCTGCTTGCGCTTGCGCTCACGCTCTTCCTGCGCCATTTTCTCCCATTCTTTTTCGTACTCTTCTTTTTTCTTGTGCTCTGCGTTCTCCTTCTCCTCTTTCTTCTTGAGCTTCTCGAGTCGCTTCTTCGCACGCGCTTCCATGTACTCGTTCATGCGGCTCTTACTGGTCGCATGCGCTGCATCATCGCCCGTGCTGTGGGATTTCTCCCTCGTGCGAGGCAGTGAAGACGATCGTCTCGACTCTTTCTTGTGATGATGGCGACGATGACGGTGTTCGTGTTCGCCATCCTCGTTGCCATGCTCTCGTCGTCGCCGATGACGATTCGTGCCCAGTTCTTCATCGCTAGAGGAGGACGATCCGGAGGAATCATCGCTGTCCTCGGCTGCCTCCGCTGCTGCTGATGCGTGTCGCTTCCGCTTAAAGTCTGCGATGTGCTTCTTCTCAGTTGCTGAGTCGTTTTCATCCTCGGAATCGTCAGAGGAAGAATCAGAGGACTCGCTCTTGCCTTTCACGTCGTCGGGCTTCTTGATCACAACTGGTGGTGGTGGTGGTAGATGCTCGTCGGCCTTGCTCTCCTTCCTCTTTGTAGTAACTTCGTCGTCCGAATCGCTTGAGCTGCTGAAATCACCGTCGTCGCTTTCATCGAACGGATTCACGTGACGACGAGGAGGACCAAACAAGGACGCCTGGGGCGTCGTCGTCGCTGTCGTAGCTGCAGCAGTTGGCTTTGGCGTTTCTTCAGGCGGTGGTGGCGGCATCGGCGGGCTTTCGTCTTCCGTGCCAGATGGCGAATCCTCGGAGTCACTCTCGCTGCCGAAAATGCTGTCGCTAGACTCTTCATCATAGGTCGGAGGGGCTTTTGCAACATACATCCGTGGTCGCTCTCGTCGACTTGTCGCAACTCGAACTGGAGCAGCAGCAGCTGGAACCTGCTCCGATGGCGGAGGAGGGGATGCGCTACTACTCGCAAAAGCAGCTACTGTTGGTACTCCAGTTGTAGGAACAGGAGCAGGTGCCGCCGCAGGTGTGGATGCAGATGGCGTATTGGTGTCCCCCTTGTCTGTTTTGGTGTTCAAGCTGCCTCGCGGCGATGATCGCTTAAACTTGATCGAGAGCTTCTCAAAGAAGTTTGACGACGCAGAGCCTGGGCGTGGATGAGGCTTCTCCTCAACAAGCGGTGGTGGCGGAGGAGGAGCAACGATCACTGGTGGTTCTTCCTTTGGCTTCGATGCTGCTCGCTGCGTTGCCACTGTTGAATCGTTCTCTTCGGTTGCTGTTGTTGTTACTGCTGAAGTCTTCACATTACTCTCGAAGCTCGTGTCGATGGTCGGGGGGATGAAATCCATGTGATGTCGTGAAGGCGACTTCAAAGGCGATTTGTTGATGGGACTGCCAAACGGCATCGAGTTCCGAGCGTAATCAAAGCTCGACAAGTCGGCACCGCTTGCGACACTGCTCGTCGGACTGACTTGATCATCACCTGCACCCAGCTCACCGCCAAAGAGACTGCTTGCTCCACCGCCACTTGATCCATTTGCTCCATCTACTAGTTTTAACGACGAGAGCTGGTTCTTCAGAAATTTTTTCTCTTGCTGATCTTTCTCCAACTGGAACTTCAAGCCCCGGCTGATTGCTTCGGCGTCTTCACACTTCTTCAGTAGAGTCTGGTACTCACCGCTCTGGAGCACGCGAGATGGTGCGCTCGCGACTTCAGCCTCCAGTTCTCTCACTCGGCGCTTCAGGATTTCGTTTTCAGAGTGCTTGGCTTGAACGCTTTCCTCCGAAATCTGCGCCATCCGCTCCAGTTTCGCTTCGAAAATTTGCTTTTGCTCAGCAAATTTCGCTTCAAGCTGCTGTTGCTGACTGAGAAGCTTCGACTCCATTTCTTTCTGCATGGTCTCGCTTTTTCTTGATCCGTCCACTCGCAATTGCTCGCACTGCGCAGTGAGCTCCGTGATTTTCCCCTGCAACTCGGACATTTGGCTCTCCGCTTGTTCAGAATACCGGGCGACTCGCTCGCTCGCTTTCATGAGCTGCTTGTTGCGCTTCTCGATGATGCGGTGACACTCTTTCATTCGGATCTCGTACTCTTGTTTCTCTTTCACCTCCTGAGAAAGCTGCTGCTCCAGTTCAGCAACGCGCTGTAGCGCGCTCTCAAGCTCCACCTTGACAGTCTCCATCTCCGACTGCTTCTTCTGCTGACGGATCTTCACTTGCTCGTGGAACTTCTCCATCGACTCGGTGTCGTCGTCTTGCTCAAATAAGCCCTTCCGTTCGGGAAAGAGAGAGCCTACGCCAATGAACGAGTTGTTCGCGCTCTCTCGCCCACTGGTGTTGATTGAGCTCCCTTTGAATGACGACGAGCTCGACATGGTCTTGCGCCGGATATCGCCTCCGCCATTCCCATTCGCCCCATTTTTCCCGAACGGCGCGCTGCTGCTGCTGGTACCATGCTGTTTCGCTGACGCGCTCCGTCCACCCACCATTGAGAACGCGCGCATCGCTGCTACAGGCTGCGTCGCGTCTCTCCGCCCTGCATGCTGGTCACTCGCGCCATCTTCAAACCCAGAGTCCGACGACTCGGACTCGGACGACGAGAACAACCGGTTGCGCGCTTTCCGCTCCTTCGAGGTCGACGGTAGACTCACACTGCTCGACGCCAGATTCTCCTTCCCCGCACTGTTTGCCCCTGCTACACATAGTTGCGTCCGTGTGGGAGCAGCGATGACGCACGCGGAGAGATCGCATGACCCGCATCAATAGAAGAAATGAAAGAAAGATGACGTCAGCGATGGTGAACTCGCCACACGCACACACACATACACGCACGCAACGCCATAGACACAGATAGCAGAGTAGCGCGACGTACCGTTGTTCACTGGGAGGAACGAGCGCCGCATCCCTGAGCGCTGCTGCTGTCTAGAGACCCTCTCACACAAGCGGCTTCTTCCTTGCTGCGACCTTCGTTCTCCCCTGTGACTGTGTTGCTGTGTTGCTCTTCGACTTCAGGGAGCATGCCAAAAGCCCGATCTGTCTATATACTATGAACAGCGAAATAACCACACAATCATTTGTAGAGTCATCAAATAATAATAATACACCGACACACGATTCCAATTTTTTACATATACTTGGCTCAAACCAATTAGAATTCCGTTCAAGCGCGTTTGCTTGGTGTGTACCACATTAGGTCAGACTGTTCAGTCGTTGTTGCGACGCGTCTACGAACCTCTATTCGGCGAGTAATAGTAGATGCTCACTGACACGCCGGCGTCACGCAATTGGCGCTGGATGATGCGCTCCACAGCATACCAATTGAAGTTGGGCGTGCCATACCCGATGCGCGGCATGTGCACGCTCGCGCGCAGGTCGCGGGCGCTCTGCGCCAGTGCGCGCAATGAGCTCTCGAGCGCGTGCATGCGGAAGGTCGTGGACTTGCCGCTGCGCACGAGCTGACGAGCAGCGCCACCGGCGTTGAGCTTTGCCTTCTTGCCCTTGGCTGAAGAGCTACCCACGAAGCCCTGCACGACCAGCAGACACACGTACACGTCGACGTCGCGATCGCCTGCAGCGCGAGACGCCAAACGGATCAGGTGCGCTTGTCCGAGTTTCAGATCGTCGTTTAAGGCGGTTGCCTCGTATTGCCGCTGGATGGACGGTGATAGCCCCGACAACGTGCGGAAGAAGCCCCGTGAGCTCCACACTCCGCTTGTGTCGACGCAATGCACGACGATGATAGCGTCAGACGACATTGCAGCTAGCGGAGGCTGACTTGCATCGCCAGCCTTGTAGCGGATCTGGTTCGTGCTTGCAAAGTTTAGATCCAACGAGCCGTCATTGTTGCTGTCGTCGCTGAATGTAAGCACCATGGACTTGTAGTTGTTGGCTTTCCACATTGCTTGTTTATTCTCCAGCATCTTCTGTCGCCTCTCTTCACGCTTGCGCTGCTTGGCCGCTTCGTTCTCTGCGACGACTTCCTCGTCAATCTCATCACCATCATCAGTATCATCTTCTTCGCCAGCGTACCGGGCATGCTGTGCGTTTGGACGTCGGCGCTTCGAGATTTTGCTCGCTGCAAGCAATTTTTGAAGCGAATCCTTGTCTTTCGCCTTCGCATCCAGCGCCAACGCCGAGTAGTCTTCGCCTTCGAAATAGTACATGTTCTCTTCTTGGAAATCGCCTCCCGCCTCGGTCACTTTCTCGTTCTTGATCGTCCCGTCCTCGAGCACGACTGTCTTCTCTGACATCGTTCGTCGAGTCAGAATGTGGTTGATGTACTCTTCCTCCAAAGGTTTCACAAGCGCCATTGCCTCCTCCTCCTCATCTTCCATCAGCTTGTGCAGTCCAAACTGAATCATCTCCACCAGGCTCTCTTCGTTGTCAAGGTCGTCGTCCTCGTCGTCCACTTGGCGCGCGCAGTTGCGGATCTTGTCCGCCATTCGAATCTTTTTCAGAGCGCGGCGGTAGATGATCTCTTCCACGGTGTTTGCGCAAAGGAACTTGATCACGTGGATGGGTTTCGTTTGGCCTAAGCGGTACGCTCGAGCGACAGCCTGGAGGTCGGTCTGAGGGTTGTAGTCGGAATCAGCGAAGACCACAGTGTCCGCTCGCTGAAGGTTCAAACCCACGCCTCCCGATCGGGTGCTGATCAGGAAGACAAATGTATCGGGATCGTGGCGGAACCGCTCGATCGCTTGCCAGCGCTCCTTGCCACGCACAGAGCCGTCGATTCGCTCGTAGGAGAAACTCTCCATAGTCAGGAAATCCTGGAGAATGTCGAGAAAAGCAGTCGACTGACTGAAAAGAAGCACGCAGTGCCCATCCGCCTTCAAGCGCGGAAGCAGTTGCTGCAAGACGTAGAGCTTCCCGCTGTTCTCGTACAAGTGGCTTCCTTCGCAGAATGGCTCAGGTTCTGTGCCCGGGAGCATGTACGGGTGGTTGCAGATCTTTCGCAGCTGTGGGAGAATGTTCGTCAGGTTCACTCTGTTTGGTACAAACAATAGCACAAGAGTCAGCCAAAACCAACCATAACTCTGTCTTGATGGTAGACTGCTTTCGTACCTGGAACCAGAGGTGTGTTGCTTGGCAATGCTGTTGATCAGGTCGCTGTTCTTCGCAACGATCTCTTTGTAGAGCTCTCTCTGCATTGGCGACAGCGGCGTGTGGACGACCATTTCCGAGATCGGAGGGAGCGTGAACGACGAGTTGACATCCTGCACTGTGCGCAGAAGCAGCAGCGGCGTCAAGATGTTGCGCATCAGATCTTCCGCTGCGACCAAATGCCTGGATTTGGTCTTCTGCTTCCCGTCCAATTGTTGCGCCTTTGCCGAGAAGCAGTCCTTGAATGTCTCTTCAAAGAGCTCTTGGTTATCGAAAATGGTCGGATTCAGCAGCGACAGGAGGCTGTACAGCTCAAGCAGGTCGTTCTGGATCGGAGTTCCCGACAGAATCACCTTGTGCTTGACAAGCACACGCGCTGTGATCGTTTGGTAGAGCTTCCCTTTCGGGTTCTTGAGGCGGTGACCTTCGTCGAGAACCATCAGCTTCCAGTTCATCTTGCTGAAGAAGTCGGTGTTGAAAAGCACCATCTCATACGACGTCACCACCACCAGCGCCTAAATCAAAAGTAAAGCACACACCACACTGTCAGTTGAGCTCTTCGCCTTCCAATGGAAAATAACAGACTGCATGCATGCATGCATGCACCAACCTTTCCTTTTGTCTGGATCACTTTCGCCTCAGTCGCTTGTCGGTCGGATTTCTGCCCCGCAAACATGGCTACATCAATGGTTGGTGCGAACCGCTCGAACTGCTCCATCCAGTTCGGCAGCACACTCAGCGGCGCAACGATCAGGAACAGTGACGTCTTGTCAGTTGAAGCCGCTGTTGTGGTGGTGGTCGCCGCAGCACTCTCGAAATGCTCGATCAGCGACGCAATGAACGCGATCACCTGCAGCGTCTTGCCAAGTCCCATCTCATCGCCCAAGATCGGGTTCAGCTGTTGCGCGTACTTGGTGAGCAGCCAGCGCATGCCGTGCAGCTGGTAGTCGTGCAAGTTCACATTGTTGAGCAGCGCAGACGGGTCTGCAGTCGCAAAGCGCTTGACGAGCCCCGGGTCCGCTGGGGTGTCTGCGAGATCCTGGAGCTTCTGGAGCTTCTGCACCACTTTGTCCATAGTCTCGAGGGGCTCTGTGCGTGCGTCACGTGTGCAGTTTGCGGCAGAACGAGCAATGAGCGATCGAGACCAGCACGTGCATGACTCACTCAAGCTGCCAGCTCATTTGGAATGTGCAACGTCAGGAGTTTTTGGTAACAGCCAAAAGCAGTTTGGCGCCATTTTTGCTCCAAACTGCTTGATGACCATCACTCACTATTGGCAAATGATAGCCCCGTTTTAATGACCAATATTATGACATCTATGCGGAGAAAATTATTTAGAACTAAGTTTTACTTCTTGTTTAAATATTGGGACAATTAGGTAAAACAAGGGGTAAAATTTGAGCCCATTAGATAATTTTCTCCATCTCTGCGTGTGCTTTTATTTGTGGCAGCGATCGAAATGCTGCGTCGATGCGGATGGCGCCGCCTGTGTGTGCTTCCAGCGACAATCTCCAAACCCCGCAGCGTGAGCAGTAGTGCTGCATCAGCACCCAGTGCGAGCGGTGGCACTGGTGTTGCCGGAGCTAGCGCTCTGCGCAAATGCGCGGCGTACCGGTTGGGATCGGTGGAGTACGAGACCGCGTGGGACTGGCAGAAGCAGCTCATCCAGCAGCGCATCGTAGCTGCTCGCGAGCTCAAGCCCATCGAGCAGGACGTCGTGCTCGTGCTGGAGCACCCGAGCGTGTACACGCTCGGCCGCGGCGCGACCATGGATAACGTGAAGTTTGACCCGCAGGTCGACACGCACCTCAAGCTCATCCGTGTGGACCGCGGCGGCGAGGTCACGTACCATGGGCCAGGACAAGTCGTCGTGTACCCGATCCTGGACCTAAACTACCACAAGAAAGACTTGCACTGGTACCTGCGCCAGGTGGAAGAGGTGGTCATCCAGACGCTGGCGAAGTTCGACATCAAGGGTGAGCGCGTCGACGGTCTCACGGGCGTCTGGGTTGAAGAAGAAGGAAGCACCAGCAGCACGATTAATGGACGCGACATGAGGAAGATCGCGGCTGTGGGTACCCATGCGACGAGATGGATCACGATGCACGGCTTTGCGATCAACACGACGACCGATCTGCTGGCGTTCGACCGCATCATCCCGTGCGGCATCGATGACCGAGCAGTGACGAGCATCGAGCGCTTGAAGCCGCACGTGACCACGAAGGACGTAGAGTACGCAGCAATTGAAGCGATCCAAGAGGTGTTTGGTGTGGATGTAACGACAATTCAAGCCAACTCACCTCTATAGAAAGGTACATAACCTCAAGCAGCTCTAGCCCGTACTTAATCACTGGAGGACACTTTATCTTTCATGACCTGCACGATATCGTCAACAGCAGCGAGTCCTCCAACACCTAGAGAGCATCAAGCACAGCGGATCAACAAGGTTAGAAGCACATTTTAAAAAAACCGATGCAATAGAGTAACCACTATTTTTTCTCGTTGGTTACATTGCACATACCTACTACACCACATGCGAGCATCTTCTCCACTGGCGGGATCATCGTGTAGCCAAACTCCTCAGTGAGCACCTTCAAGTGCTTTGCTGTCACCGGGTGGTCCCACATGTCGGTGTTCATCGCTGGTGCATAGAAAAATGGCTTCTTGACACTCCACGCCCGTGCGATGCAAGTCTAATGGATCAACACAGTAATCACGCGTGAGCGATATCAAAAGATGCAATGAGCAATGGATCCGTTGATGCGTAAAGCTACTTACGAGAAGGTTGTCCGACAGCCCATTCGCGATTTTCGCCAGCGTATTCGCCGACATCGGCGCCATGAGAAGCACATCCGCCCAGTCTTTCAGCTGTAACGTACAGAAAGTATCAGACACCAGCACGTCACGACGCCCACAGCCATGTAGTCAGTCTCTAATTCGCACCTCGATGTGGAGCACTTTGTCGCCGACGACTTGCCACGCATCCCACTCGTGCTCGTCTCGAATGATCTCAATGTCGTCTTGTGAGCCGTCTCGCTTTGGTGCGCAATACGCTCTGCCGCTCTTCGCAAACTTTTGCCACACCAGCGGGTTGTAGTCTTTCACTTTCTCGAAAAAGAATGCGCCAGCTTTCGTCACAACGATCTTCACCTGTGGTGAGTTGTCATACAAACAAGCGCGTTATGTTTTGTCACTGCTCTAGTTTTACAGAATGCGTATGGGCCACGACAAGCCCAGGCAGCAGCAAAGCAGAACTGACCTCTGCGAACGCCGCGAGCTTGAGCGCGAGCTCCGGCACTTTGACGGCCGCGACGCTGCCGCTCGCGCAGAGCAAGATGCGCGGCTTTGTCGTGCTGATGGCGTCCATTTTGGCCTGATCACGTTAGTGGTGACGGAATCTGCGATTTCAATTTCGCGAGTGATGGTCATCTTCAATTGTTGTTTTTGCGCGCGCAATTTAAACACCACCATACTTTATTCAAGATAAAACTCACCAAGTCATCCAAAAGCTGCCCAAATTGAATTGGAAAACCCAGAAGACAACCAAAGTGAAGAGCATGCAGGCGCGCGTGCCGCTGGACGTCGACACGCAAAAGCAGCTGCTGGCGCTCGCGGTGACGAAAGGACGCGCCGCGCAGCTCTGTGCGCGCTTCACGCCGCTCGTCGCAGATCTGCTGGCTCGAAGTAGCAGCGATGGCAAGACCAACACAGACGAAGCACCACATCAGCTTGCTCTTTTGCAGAGCGCATTTGGCGCTCGTCTTGAGAGCCGAATAAAAGCAGGACTGTGTCCGATTGCTCCAAAGAAGAAGGAAGCAGGAGTGTCGGCTGCTGTTGGTGCGGATGTGCAGAGGCAGTATGCGGCGTTTGCAGCGAAACTCGCGCAGAGCGTGATCAAGACGTATGCTGCTGTCGCAATAGCTCCAGGCGCCACTGGTGCCGACAAGAAGATCAGTGAGTCTGAACGATTGATAGTCTGTATTATGCTTATCGCTTGCATGTTGTTGACTATCTTGCGATGTGGTTTGTCCATTAATGCGCAGATCAAGACGTGTTTGTTGCGATGGACGTTGCTGCGGCTGCACTGTTTGTCGTGTTCAAGTTCGAAAGTGCGCTCAAGCTCGGTGACCTCGTCATTGACAACATGCTCTACCAAGTAGCCAAAAAGTTCGCAGAGCTGCCGCAGGTGAGTGGATCATTCGCTACCATACAAAAGAAGCAATCGCTACAAACTGACTGACTAGTACGAATTTATCACATAGGGGCGATCGTCTGCATTCTACACACTCGCGTGCCTCCATGTTCGACTGTGGCAAGTGGATGGAAAACTGTGCGAAATCCTTCGCCACCCGCCTACACAACATGCGGATTGCGTAGCGCAACTGCTCGTGGCTGAAAGCAAGATCTCACCTGCAAGCTTCCACCACATCGCAGAGTTTCCTGCACCTCAAACCTTCCACGCCGTCCAATTTACACGTCTGCTGATCGGGGTCTTAAACACTTGCATCACCGTGCTCGCACAAACCAAACAACATCAGGTACGTACATCAACAGCCGTGCACATACACTCGGGTTTACAATCAACACTTTCTAACATTTGTAACATCCTCTCTAAATGCTAGATGATCGCCGCAATCGCAACTAATTCGTTGCGTCCCTGGATCGATCATTTGGCAGAGACCCCAGGCGCGGATGCTAAACTCGCCACCTCGTTCAACGATCGCATCTTTCGCATTCTTTGGAAATCTGCGACAGCGATGGAAGCAGGGAATACCCCAGAGAAGTCTCTTCGTGTCCGATCGCTGGCGTTGTCATTTATGGTGAAGTGTCCGAACTACACGGCATTGTACTTGGTCCAGCAGGTATGGTTGCTGTTCACTCGCTGGATGGAGGGCCATTGTTCTGTAAGGCTGTGTCTAATAAGTGGGATTTCTCATGACGCTATCTAGGTGTATCGTGTGGGAGTTCAGTACGAGAGGCATTCGAAGAGGGCCCCATCAGATTACCAGCACATATATTCCTTCTACGCAAGCTCTCTGGATTTGGTAAAGCAGCGCACCTCGTCTTCGTCGCACGTATTCAAGGTGGGTATCGCTTTCATTTCCCGTTTTTATGGCATCTCCACGCTTCAATTGTTTACACAAAACTCATCTTTGACATCCTAATTTACCCACCTACGTAGTCAGAGCTGCTGGAATGGGACTTTCTGCTGTGGCTAGAGCATACCGCCTCCGTTTGTGAAAGTGCAGATCGAAGCATTGATGGTGTGTTGATACTGGACTGCGCGATTCGGTACCTGGGCTTATTCCCAACAAGAGGAGGTGGAGTGCGCGTGATGTTTCTCCACTCGATGGTTGCTCTCCTTCTGGGTCTTTCAAATGTGGAGAAAAGGGAAGCTTCCGGTGACAAGACAGAGCAACAATGTTCGAAGAGTATTGGAGACTCTTTGGTAAATCATGCCGATGACGCTGTCCGTGGTGTCGCTCAAGGTTTTGGAACCGACTCGATGTCCAGGCGATGTGAGAAAGCAGCCATTCACTATCTGAAGCAGATTTCCGACATGTACGCAAAAGACTTTTTGTCTCAGTGTTCACACAAGAGCTTTCTCCCGTTCGTGATTCGCTGCGCGAAGAAAAATGTGACCAAAGTTTATAATCACACCGTCACGAAGAAACCATTCGAGAAACCAAAGCTTCGAGACCTCATCATCTCAAGGTACGTCGCATGGCATGCTTTCTCGAGGAGTATGTCGAGTATTAATTTGTATGCGTTGTGTGCTTGTGAATTTATCGTGCAGTTTTGACAAAATCTCAGAAGGCATCAAGATCATCCGTACAGACCATGGAACACCAGAAAGCGACACGACGAGCCTTGAGGCGCTGATCTTGAACGAATCGAGGATTCGTCGAATGACCATAACTCTGGCCGTCCTCAGACATCGTGACTCCGATGAAGCAGCAGTGAGCTACCAGCTACCGTTGATCGCAAGTCAAGTCGCGCTTGTGCAGAGGCTTCTTGATGATGCAATGGCGGACGACTTAAGTGGTGGGATTCTCCAAGGACTCCTTGCAGACATCAATATCGTCGCGAGAGAGTGCTACAACTGCGCAGCTCACTTCTACAAGAAACAAGAGTTTGAAACGACAATATCGGCGCTGAGAGTAGCATTTGAACTGGCCGAAAGTTACATGGAGTATGTGATGTGCAACCCGAAAGCGACTGCTGCTGAGATTCAGAAAGTGCACTCGGAGCTCAAGGTTGATTCGATTGCGTCACTTATGGCTTTCTGCTTCCATGAAGAAGGGGATATTTCAAAGTCGAGAGTCTGTATTGGATACTCGATCTTATACTGCAACGATGTTCATGACCGAACTCCGTTGAAATCGATCGAGAAATACGTATCAGCGATGTTGGAGGAGCTGCAAACAGATGAAGGCGCCGATCTCAAAGCTCAAACAATATTGGAAGACTTCAAGGCTTTTGTGGGGAATATTATCCACGCATTCGCAGCTCGCCACGTACAAGATAAACAAGTGATCAAGTTCATACACGGCTTCCGACGCTTCTTCGACCTGACGTCATCGAAGCTCACTGAGAAGATGCGCGGCAACAGCAGCTCGGACCTTCATACCAATCCAGCCCACATGCACCGAGCGATTGAAGGAATAAGGATGTGCGTGGAAAGCGAATGCTATCTATCAAATCTGCTTCTGAAGCTTGGGATTAAACCCGCGGGAGAGGACGAGCATTCTGCGCTTTCAGGCTTATCTCAAGCATTATCAGTTCGAAAAATGTGCTACGCGATGTTTTACGAGTCTCGCGACAGTCAAAAGACAATCGTCGAGCTATCTCAAGCACATCGACTTCTCACTGATGCGATATCTTCGTTACTGAGAAGCAACACGCTGGACAAGATTGATTTGGGCGGCGCATATGGCTGGCGAGGAGTCATTGCAATGGAAATCGCCATGAATTCGAGTTACTCAAAGATGATTAGCACCGGCGATGACGAGAAGAAACTGGTCGATATCAGTGAGGAGATTGCCCTCAAGGATCTTGAAGAGTGCGTGCGTCATTGGGAAAGCGAGCAATTGGTGAGAGGGAGTTGCGCCGGCTTGCTATTCGACGCTCACAGCATCATTCTGTGTTTGGAGGCTGTGTGCAACTCGCTATCATTGATTTCGTGCCCATTCTTGGAAAAATCAGCGAGAAAGCTACTTGAGAAGGTCCAGTCCGCAAACAGCGGAAGAAATGACCTTTCGATTGCGTGGCCGCCACCTTCACTAGAGCTCTTGAGCTTCCACGTCGGAGAACCTGCGGAAGAAGAAGAAGATGAGACTGGATACAAGGTGGACAGCATAATTGACGAACATCCACGTGAGTTGCCGCACTTCCAACAGATCGACGCTGAGATATCCCTCGGCGTCAAGCACCAATCTCTAGAAGATCATCAAAGCGCCGTGCACCATTTACAAAATGTGAACAAGATGCTCACCGTGATAAAAGCCAACGGAGTGAGTGGGAGTGTGTCCAAGTCGACGGTGCTGAAAGCGATGGGTATGCGTGAGCTTCTGGTGCATTTGGTTATGTCGGAGATTCACTTTTCGGAAGGACGAGGGAAACTCGCGATCAGCGAAGCCAAGTCAGCTCTTTCGATTTGTTGGAAATTGTCGAGGAAGTTCGCATCGTCATCCCCATCAGAAGAAGGCCCTCATTTCGAGCTTCCTGAGAATATCAAACGCCTTGGCAGCGCTGGAAAAGGTGATGGATCTAAAAATTCGTCCTTGATCTACTTCAAGGCGTTAGAGTTTTCGTCGTGGGACATTCTTCATGCTGCGAAGCTGGTTCTCTGCCGAATTGGGACTTTGTACAGTCTGATTGGTCAGCCTCATCGGTAAGCCGTGTGGATTACTATGCATTCACTATTTGAACTGACTTGGACAAACCCTTGCTGCTGTATTTGTGTTTCTCCTGTTCCAGATCTCATCTGTACTATACCGAGGCGATGGAGCTTGTCGGTGGGCTGAATCTGCGATTTTTCCAGCGAAGTCCGTTCTACGAATACGCTCGCTTGCAACTCGATTTCTGCCGCCCAGATCAAGCAAAAGCAGCGCTGCAAGTCATGTCGTTGGGCCATGATCAGTGGACGTATGCGATCCAAAGCAGTGACAACGTGACAAACAAATCCAGAGATGATCATTCCTGTTTCGCGTCGGACTCAGCGTTCATCGAGCAATACTGCAACGAGATCATTCAACAGGGCGATCTACAACTGGTTGATGGAGAGGCGACGGCTGCATTAGAGGCGTATGTGAGTGTTTTGAAGATGCTCGAGTCTCATTTCAAGAGACAGCTTCCATCGACAGGCCTGAGAGAAGCGAGATCACGATGTTATCGCAAGATCCTCCATCTGAAGGCAGCGCGGGCTGACCTCAGTGATCCAGCTGCAGCGGATAAACTGCGCTCTATCATGAAGAAGCTGGAAAAATCCACGAAGTGTTGTGAAGATCTGCTCGAGCGTGCCAAGTGCATGCATGAGCTGGGTTTCGTCAATATTCTACTGCTTCGATCTCCATCGTCATCTCAAGCGTTCATGAGCTCAGAGCAGACGACTTCACTTCTCCAGGAAGCGCATGCACTCGGGGATCACTTGGGACTTTCTCACTTGAGCAAGCAGCTACGCTCCAGCCTTGGGATTTCGTATCTGGTCGCACATGAAGAAAGTGAACTCCTTGCCGAAGGAGTGACTGGGGAAGAAGGCACGGGTGATTTCCTCCCATGGGCAAGTGCGACTCTCTTGTCAAATTCCAGTACAATTGAGAAGCCTGAAGACTGTTCTCCGACAGATGGGACCCCAGACCTGGAGCTTGACAAATGTTTGGAACAGCTCTCATCAAGTTTGAGCTTGAAGATTCGTGTGAGCCCTCGAGAGAAGATTGAAGAGATGGTTGCGTCAGTCGGACAGCAAGTCCGACACCTTCCTTCATCGTGGTTGATCGTTTCTGTTGCAATCAGCGTGACATCAGAGCTTGTGGTTTCGCGTATCGTGGTAAGCTGGCATTCTCTTGGTGAATGATTTTGAGAAACCACTCATTTAGCTAACCTTCGTTTGCGATTGATCATTAGAATGATGGAGGAAGCCCTGTTTCTTTTTGCCTGCATGGAGTTCGCTGGAAGAGCACGATGGAGAAAATCGAGGCTCTTATTCAAGCATCAAGGTACGAGTTGACGCGGTCTGTGCTCAAGTGCCCCCCCACTAATGTCGTTCTCGCTTTTTCTGCAGGGAATCGCTGTCTGGGAACTCAGTCGATGAGACTGGGTCGTGGTCAACGGAAAAGAAGAAACGATGGTGGAACAACCGAAAGGAGATCGACGAGAAGCTCGAAGCGGCAATACATCGTTTCCAGGTGCGTCAGAAAAATATTCTCCATATTTTCCCCTCGAAATGGTCTTTTGCTCCCAACTAACACCATGTATGCCTACAGTCCAAGCTCGGCTTCTGGAAGTGCCTGTTTGTTCTCAGCGAAAGTGTTCCCAACGAATGTGTGCAGCGTTGCTGGTCCATTTTGATGAGCTCTGGCGCTGGCGTGAGAAGGTCCACCACAAAACATGAGCTTCTCCTTCGTGAAATGGTGAGCGCGCAAAAATATCTCTCAGATAGCGAGTTCTCAGATGGAGTGTGTTATATCGCAACCGAGTTGGGCTTGCAGTTGAGCACAAAGGATTCAGCTCGCATTCTTCAGCTAGTGCGAGACGAGACGGATGCAAACTGCAGCATCTCTAATCATGACCGGGATTCCAGTGACGCAGCAGCGGCAGCGAGCCCTCTCCTCATCCTGACAAGAGAAGACATCAACAAGATGAGGGTGGGTGAGCTAAAGGATTGCTTGGCTGGAGCAGGGCTGGACACAAATGGACTCAAGAAAACGCTGGTGGAGAGATTGACTGCAGCTCGAGATGCCACACTGGCTCAACGATTATCGTCCTCGTCGAGAGAAATCAACCTTCAAAGGCGATCCGAACGGAAAAGTTCTACGATTCTCGTTCTTGATCATCGACTACAAGAGCTGCCGTGGGAAGGACTGGATGTCATGGAAAGCTGCGACAGCGTAACTCGAATGCCGTCGCTCGAGTTGATTCTGAAAACGTTCGGGGAAATTCGAACTCGTAGACGGACAGAGATCAGCAGGAAATCGTTCTCTCCCGACATCCATCGAGAGCGAATCAGTTTTCTGTTGAACGCTGCTGGCGATCTCAAGTCGACTGAAAATCAACTTGGACCGATCCTCAACATCGGCAAAGAGAAGTTTGGGTGGCGTGGCATCGTGGGAAGAGTGCCGGAAGAAGAGGAAATGAGGTTCGTGCTATTGACTGGTTAGTGTTTCATGTTGATGCATGGTTAGACTCACTTGCTTTTCTGTGCTTTATGCGTAGAAACTATTTATTGGGATCCGATCTGTTTATTTATTGTGGCCACGGATCCGGCGAGAAGTACATCCATCGCGACAAAATCCTCGAGCTGAAGCAAGGATGTAGTGCGGCGCTGCTGCTTGGATGCAGCAGCGGTCGTTTGGAGCGAGAGGGCATTTTCGGTCCCGACGGTGCTGTGCTCTCGTACTTGCGCGCTGGGAGCCCCGCGGTGCTCGCCATGCTCTGGGATGTCACCGACAAAGACATTGACCAACTGAGTGTCGAAGTGCTACGGAAGTGGCTGTTAAGCGACGAAGATGAAGAAGGAAATGAAGATGCGCGAGTCCCACTTGCACGCGTATTGCACCAAGCGCGACAAGTTTGCAAGCTCAAGTACCTGAACGGACACGCGGCAGTGTGCTACGGATTACCACTTTATATCGCACAGTAGGGTTGCAAACAAAAAGTGGGAAAATTGGACCTGATCATCAAGCCCCAGATCGATCGATTCAAGCATCAATGCGATTAGACAGATTGTTGACGATGATTCAAGCTTCGCATCGCGCATGTACAGCGTCATTTGCTACTTTGGCGGAGTGGCTGCAGCTTGTGGCTTCTCCTTCGCCTTCAGATACGGCGTTTTCTTCTTCAGAGCTGCCGCAGGAGCGCTGATCGGTCGATCGGGAGACAACATGGCAGCTCGCGACGCTTTGATCTGAATCGAGCTTTTTGACAAAGGAACAACAGGAACAAGCCAAGGTCAGGGATCTGCGAAGCAGTAAGACAGCAGGTAAGTGAAGAAAGAGTGTGCGTTCAAACCTTATTGACGCAGCTGCTTTGGGTTCTTCTCGTCTGGTAGAGCTCTTTGGAACGGAAGGTGAAGGAGCTGCTGAGAAGTACGAGTCTCCAGCTGACTGCGTCGAGTCCTCGGGTATCGACTCTGGGATAATAGACAGAGAGCACCAATCAAGACCAGCCACGAAACAATGAAAATACAAGGAGCTCTTCTTACCGTATGCTCCCATGAGCTGCGCGCTAAAGGGCACATTGGAACGGTAGATCTTGGCGGACGACGGTCCTGGGTTCACTTTCTTCAAGTGTGATCCACTGTCATCTGCTGCGTCATTTATGCCACTGTCCGCGTCTGGGTTCGTTGTATTCACGACTTCCTTGTGGCAGGACAAGCACCGGACCAGACAGTCCTCGGATTCTGCATCACGCCCCAGCAGTCGAGCCTCCAGTCTACAAACACGATCACATAAGCAAGCAGGCTCAGGTTTTCAATCAAGCAAAATGAACTCTGACACCAGCCAATACCAGAACATGCTAACAACGCACTCTTTGAGCAGCTTGAGATCCGCTTTCCGGCGCAGCATGCGCTTCAGTCCCTCGATCGCAGTCGCGTGGTCGGGAAGGCTCTTCAGCTTCGCGTCGTGCTCCTCAGTCAGCTTCGCGACCTGCTGCTGGAAACTCTGGTCCAGGAACTCCAATTGGTTACAGTGCTCGTCACTGGCAGTCACTAGCTTGAGCTTCGTGGCGGCGATGTCGTCGTTCACGAACAAAAGCTGCTGCGCGAACGAGGTACGAACAATTTCGACCTCTTTGCTCAGCTGCAGCACTTTCTCCATCGCAGGCGTCGTCCCGTGGGTGAGTCGGTGGTCGAGCGCCTGGAGGCTCTGGTTGATGTCGTGCACTTGGCGACGGAGCGTATCGTGTGCCGACACATCCACTTTGGTCTTGAGATCGTTGTTGAGCTGCTTGATCGACGCGTAGACTTCCTAGTAGTTGGGGATCACAAGAAGATCAGTTGACGAGTTCGTTAGAGGGATCTCTGTCAGACCAAGTCAATCAAATCCACACAGTAGATACCTTGGACTTCTCCTCCAGCAGCTCGATGCGCGCCGAGACCGTGAACACGTTCTTCTTGCGCTTGAGCAGGATATTGGCCACATCCTTCTTCTTCTTCTCCTTCATGTGGCCCTTGAGCTTGAACCATTTCTCCTGCGCGCGTTGCTTGAGCTCCTCCTCCTCTTCCGGCGTGAGCATGTTAGCTTTCTTGAGTTTCTTCAGCGCCGTGATTGTGCGTGTCATCGTGCCGGGCACCTTGCTCATCTTGCGAGTCGATGCGGATGCGTTGTCTTGCTCTTCTTCGTCGTCTTTGTCGTTCTGGTTGTCGCTTTCCGAATCAGACGACGACCCCGAGCCAGAGTCGTCTTCAGAGCTTTCTCTATCCTCCTCCTCGTCCGAGTCTTCAGCAGCAGCTTCCTTGAGTTCGTGGTCTTTCGCTTCGCTCGCGTCAGGAGGACTTTGGCTGGTGACAGTCTCTGCACCAGAAGGGGCGCTGGAATTCGCCTGAGTGGCACTGGCATCGACTTTTACAGCAGTACCATCATCGACCACCAGTGCGGCTTTGGACTTTCGTGCCACCATTTTCGAACTGCGACGTTGATCCGAGGCTCTGCGAGCAGCTGCTAGCGCTTCGGCAGCTTTGAGCGCCTTGCGCGAGTTGCTCTTTCCAAGCGGAGCAATAGATTCGGCTGTTGCGTCCACGTTCTGCGTCTCCGATGATTTCGTCTTGGTGATTTTTGCAGGAGGGAGTGCTGATGCAGAAACTGAGCCTTCAGGCTCCGGGGTACTAGCAGACTCCGTCGTACTCTCAGCAGCGATGGCCGTTGGTTGAGCTGGGCTGCCCAACTGGAAACGAGGTGGCTCGCTGGCGTCCTGAGGCAGAGGAGGCAGATGCCCTCCTGATGTCGAGACCTTTTCTCTCTGAGGTGCTTGAGGTTGAAGCGGACTTTGTCGCTCAGCTCTCGCTTCGTCAGTTTGTGAAAATGGTTGGTTTGCAGCTTCCACAGGCTGAGAAGCGCTGGTCTCGGCCTCTTCTGGCCCGGCTTGCGAATCGGAAGAGAGTTTACTCTCCGATTGACTCGGAACTTGGTGGAGTTCGAGAGAGGTGACAGGCGTTGGTTGCTGCTCACTGTCAGGATTAATCATATGCTCAGTGGTCCCTTGTTCGAGCTCTTTCTCAACAGTACCAGCCTCCACAACCTTCTGGGGTGTATCGCTATCAGCACCTTTCAAAGCTCGCTGGTCGGTCTTCTCCTCCTCCTCAACAATAGCAACAGGCTCAGCTTTCTCCGCAGAGTCATGGTCAACACTTCGGTTAGTGGCTGCTCCTCCGCCTCCTGCCTCGCTCGCAGAAGACCGGTTCGAGTCCAGACTCCGCTTCGTGTCTCTCTGTTCCCCGCCTCCTTGATGACCTGTGCTGCTAGGGTGAACGTCGTCAACTTGATCATCGTGCTTTTGGTCAGGCAGCGAAGGAACTGTTGGCGTCGCGAAGGTCTCCTCACCAGAGATCGGAGACTTTGGAGCCTCGGATTTCTCTGTCTCGGTCTGAGACGATGGCTCCTCCGCCACGTGATCATCACCACCCTTAGCTCGGTCTCCGTTACTACTACCATTGCCAGTCACCCCCTCCTTGCCCTTGCCGGCTTTGTCGTGGTGCTGCTGTCCGGTCTTCTTCTTGTGCGCTTTCTTCACGGCGTTCACAACCGACGTCTTCTTCCCGTGCGCCGCCGCCACCCCCGCGACCGAGGCAGACGCCAACACCGACGCCGACGCAGCAGTAGTAGAGGAGGAGGACGACGAAAACGAGTCGAGCGCCTTGTCGCGCTCTTCCGCGGGCGTGCCCAGCGCGTCGATGATGGACGCGACCATGCCCGTCACCTTCATGCCTTTCTTGTTCGGCCCCAACTTCTTCTTGACCGTCGCAGCGACCTGCGCGCGGTCGTCCGGAGGCGGCGGTGCGGCCCACCGATGCACGTTCGCGGCTTCGTCGTCCACGTTCGCGGCCGTGCCTTCGATGTTGTGCGCGATGTTGCGCAGCTTGAGGTCGAGCTCGGTCATGCCGAAGGAGATCTCGGTCATCCACGACTCCATCGAGTCCACTTTGCCGCAGATGCGCCGCACGATCGCCTCCATGGACATCGCCTGCTTGCCCAGGTCCATGAAGAGGCCCTGGAACACCTCGCGCGACGCATTCGTGACGGCGGAAGCGGTGGCTGTTGCTGTGAGTGAAAGCAAGTGGGGGGCGTGGGTTCCAGCTGAGGTTGAAGTACCTCCGCCCCCATTGTTGTTGCCGCTGTCCTTGCTACCCGAAGCGTTCGCCGACGCAGGTGATATAGGGATCTGGTGCTCCACCGGCGATTTCCCCATCGCTGGTCGAGTCTTGAGGTTGTTGAGAAGCCTTCACGCGCCAACTAAGAACGGGGGATCCCAATTTTTGGTATCAAGCGTCGCGCTTCGCTCGCTCGAAATGTTATTCCAGTGTCCACCCGTTGTCGTTTGCTTGGGTAGTTAAGCCTATAATTCTGGCCGAACGTCGTCAGTTCCTTCAAACTTCATTCGGAATAACGGCCGAACAGTGACGCTTCCGCTCGAGTCACGCGTGGAGCATGGGCACGAGGCTCCAAGCCGTCGTCGCATGGGCGGCGCTCGGCGCTTTGCTCCTTTTCAACCACACTCGGGCGCTGACCCCAGGGCGATTCCAGTTCGCACAGCCCATGTACTCGACCACCGAGGACTTTGGCGTCGCCTACATCACAGGTAAGAGAGCCTTCACCAATCAAATTCTCTCTTACATTGTACGCACAACACTCACCAAGTCCCCACTTTGCGTGCATGTATGGCCTACAGTCCAGCGTAGCCTCGGTGTCGATGGCCGCGCCGCCGTGTACGTCTCAACTGTGATGGGCTCTGCGGGGGGCAACGCTGTCGCGGGGCGGGACTTCAAGGCGCTTTTCAACCGCAGCCTCGTGTGGCAGGACGGCGACGACCTCGAGAAGGAGCTCTACGTCAAGATCCTCAACGACGGCTTCCCGCAGGAGCGCACCAAGAGCTTCACACTCTTCCTGCACGACGCGAACGGCGCGCAGATCAACCCCGAGCGGAACATGACCCAGGTCATCCTCGCGCCGCCTACCAACCGTACGTTTTGTACTAACCTGCTTTGAAGATTGGAGGTGTGTTCGCCAGCCTTATGCTGACCCTCTTCTTGCTCAACGGGCTCGACGTAGTACTCCCCGGAAGCTTTCGGTTCCTGAACGCCTCGCTCGACGCGAGCGAGGTCCTGAACCCTGCGATAGCGACCAACTCGGCGTTCGCGATCCCCGTGCTCTGGGAGAACGGCACGACATCCGCGGCGCAGGCCCAGTTCGAAATCGTCTGCGAGAGCGCGTGCTCGGGGGTCACGAACGGCGACTTCACGGTGCTCAGTCCCGCCGATTCGGTCCTGCGATGGACGCGAGGTGGCTCCAGTATCCAGAACATTTTGTTGGCGATCCCAGATGATGGCATCTACGAGCAGACGGAGAGCTTCCGCGTCCGTCTGCAGCTTGTCAAGGCCCCTGCGGACGACTTCCAAGCGGCGACGATCGGCGTGGGGGCCATCGGAGCCATCGGCGAGGTCGTCGTGCACATCACTGGACCGAACGACGGTAATGAGTCTGTCTTTACTATTGTACTGCGATGGGGTTTTCTCTGTGCTTCGTATGTCCTAATAACTATCTCTTGCTGTTGCTTTACAGTCCATTCGGGCTCGGTGCAGTTCGAAGCCGAGTGCTTTCCCGACTGCCCGAGCAAGAAGTACATCGTGCAGGACGGCGGCTTTGCCCAAGTGGTGCTCCAGCGCCGCAACGGCAGCGACGCCACCGCGTCCGTCACAATTTCGACTCGTGACGGCACTGCGGTCGCTGATGTGGACTACCAACCACTTTCGAAAGTGGTGCAGTGGGGCGAGGGAGACTCCCAGGACAAGGTCGTGCTCGTCGAGGCGCTCTCGGGGATCACGCGGCTCACCAGCAAACGCTTTGCACTCGTGCTCACAGAGAACACGGGGGCTTCCCTCTCGAGACCCCACGCGAGCGCGTCATACATCGACATTGCCGGGCCGAGCAACATTCTACTGGGCGACGTGAACTTTGCAGCCTCTGAACCGCTCGATAGGGTGCTGAAGCACCCGGACCGGAGTTTCCTTCCGATCGTCACGCGGCTCAACTCGGAGCTCAGCAAGTGTCCTCACGTGGTGGTCACAAAGCCCGGGGTCATTGAGCTCCTGCTCCAGCGCAACTTTGAGAACGTGGTGGGGCCAGCGAGCGTCACGCTGCGCACAATTGAGGCAACAGCGACCGCCGGTCTGGACTTTGAGCCCATTCTCCAAGACACGCCTGCGAGCAAAGTCTCGTGGGCGAATGGCAACAGTGCGGACAAGCGCGTGACGATCAAGATCTTGGACCCAAAGCAGTTTTACACTGGAGTACGCGCTTTCACAGTCGAGATCGCCTCAGTTACGAATGTCGGGCTGGGCAACTGCCACCGGATCGATATCATACTGGACGCAGTGGGCCAGTCGCCGCATATTGTATCGTTCGATCTGGATATGAACTCACGCGCGCTCTCGCTCACGCTGAGCCACCCGATGCTCGCGGCGACGCTGGACACGTCCAAGCTCCAGCTCCAGTCGGAGCAAACACTGCGTCCAGGAATTACACAATCGCTCCGGCTGTCTCGCCAGACCACGACTGCGAGTGGCGATGGCACGCTCATCGTGCTGGACATCAGCGGAAGCGAGATCAACGCGCTCAAGGTGCTCCCTGGAATTGCGACCAGCTCCAAGAACGTGTTTCTCAGCGTAGTAGAGCGCGGACTCTTCCAGTATTCGCTGGAAGACTGTACGAGTCCAGGGTCAAGTGAGTGTGCAGATCGCTTGCTAGATTACGACCTTCAAGCGCTCCCAGTCAAAAACTTTGTTCGCGACACTGTGGCCCCCGTGCTCCTGGGCTTTAGCCTGGATCTGTCGCTGCAGCTGCTCAAATTACACTTCTCGGAGCCAGTCGACCGCTCTAAAGCGCGCATCGATGCGCTCACGCTCTCCGACTCGGCAGTCACCGCCAATCTGTATCGCCTCTCAGGAACCACGACCCGGATCTTCAGTCCGCAGCCAGATCCGATGAGCGGCGCGCTGCTGCTGGACAGCAACAAGCTCCCAGCCGACGGTACGTACCTCGTTCTGCAGCTGGGCACTGCGGACATTGAGGCACTCAAGGCTGTGGGCAGTGGCCAGATCGGACTCCAGCGAGCGTCGACCTTCCTCTCGATTTCGAAGGACTTTACCTCGGACTTTGCGGTTCCACCGAACGCCGTGCAGTCCATCGAAGCCCCCGGTTCGCCTCTTCTCCAGGCTGCAGCGGGGGATTGTACGACGCCCTGTGTGGCGAAAACGTTCCTCTCAGCCTCGTGCTCGGACACGAAGGACCGCGTCTGCAGCGCGTGCACGGTCTGTCCCACAAACTCGTTCGCGCTCACAGCGTGCACTGGAATGCAGGACACTGTCTGCTATCGTACGTATCGCTTTCACATCTGCCGATTATTACGCCCTAGAAACTCAGACGCATTGCCTAACTCTGTTCTGTGCCTGTATGACAATCTAACGCTCGTGTTTGTTTTGTTTTCACAGCGTGCACCGAGTGCCGGGGGAGCCAATTCGCGGCCGTGCAGTGCACGCCGACCACCGACCGCGTGTGCGCGAGCTGTACGAAATGCACGCGCGACGAATACGAGGCGTCTCCGTGCGCGAACGGTGTGGACCGTGTCTGCCGCTCGTGCGACTCGTGCACGCTGACCAAGGACCAGCAGCGCACGTGCGAGGTGAGCTTCAAGTGGCGGAAGAAACTCGCCAAGGCGCCGTACGCGTGTCCACTCGCGTCGCAGACGTACCAGACGCTCGAGGCGCGGCTGCAGCACGCCAAGTCGAACCGCTGCGGCGCGGGGCGGTGCTCGTGTTCGAACAGCGGCATCGGCAACTTCAACCCGAACGCCGACAGCTTTCCCGACGACTACCGGTGCACCGAGCCGGCGGTGTACAATATCTTCCTATAAGAACAGAGCTCTTCCCAGCCAATCAAAAAGTGTAGCCATAACCCACATCAGGAGAAAAAATGTACCCATGTTTGAAAACCAACCTCTAAAATGTGCACTACATGCAATAACTCTATGCCAAGCGGATCTCGTAGTACTCGTACGAGAGCTCCTGCGCGTCCGCCACTGTCTCCAGCAGCAGCTTCCCCTCGGGGAGCTCGTGCACGGGCGTGATCGACGACTTGAGGTCGGTGGATTTGGAGAGCAGTTCGTGGAGATGCAGCACGCCAAAGCGGCTGTGGCTGTCGGCGTTCATCAAGTACGCGACGCCCGAGACCGTGAGCCGGTTGCGCACGACGCGCAGAAAACCCTCGGCCGTGCTCGGCTCGCAGATGATGTCGCACGCGATGATCACGTCCATCTTCTGCTCGGGCTTGATCGTGTCCATGTTGTCCCAGTCCAGGTGCTCGACCACCACTGGCGGCTTGCTTGCGTTGTTGTCAAACTCGTGGATGAAACCTGCGTTGAGCTGGACGTTGTACTCTAATGCTCGGCAGGTGTCGTCCTGGTAGTCGGTCAAGATTGTTCGCTGGGCGTACCTCGCCGCCGTGATGCCGCCAAGACCGAGACCGCTGCCGACCTCGAGTACGCTCTTGTCGTAGAAGAGCTCGCGGTGCACATGCACCCAGCGAGCCAGCACATACGCTGCGCCCCAGAGCAGGTACCCCGTCTTTGGTTGGCCAGTCATGCGCGTCTGCACTTGGCGGATGAGCACGGACATGACGTTCTCCATGTCGCCGTCACGAGTATCAAGCGGGAGTGGCACAGCGAGAGGGGAAAGGCGCTCCACTGAGCCTAGCTGGCGAGCTCTGTGAGGGAAGCTGATGCCAGTGGTAGTGGATGTGCAACTGGAGACAACCGTCGCAGCAGCCTACAGAGAGAGTGAAAGGGAGAACGTGAGCTTTGATTTTGAACGAAGGCGTTTGCCATGCGTTTGGTGATCCTTACCTCTTGGATCGATTCGTCTTCGTGCTCCATGAGGCGCACGAGAAGTGGGTGCGAGCCAATGCGAGCTGTTACAGAGAGCGTGAGAGGAAAGCATGAGTACCACGATATGGCACTGCTTCAAATATCATAACGAGAATGAGCGAACGCACCGATGAACGTTGCATTGTCTTCGTCATCAAGAGCAGCGGCGAACAGAAGCAACAACTGTAGCCCACAACAATACCCAGCAGTCACCCGTTAGTGTACCCATTTGAAAACGAACAGACCGAGTATCTGCCAAACGAGCAACGCACCTCGCTCATCTCGTACACGCTCTTGTCCGATGGCTCCGACTCCTTGACGAACGCTCGCATCTTCTCATCGACATACTCCAAGAAGCCCGCTATCATCGCCATCCACGAGCGTCAGAGCAGAGCACACAAGCGCACACAGCATTATTTAGCAATCACTAGAGAGGACGCTTACCAAGCCCAAGCGCGCAGCGTCCGAACGTGGACGTCGTGAGTGTCTGGACGCTCTGTTGCGCCAGCGCAGACGTAGCGGAGGACGGCGCGGCGGTTCGAAGTTGCTCCACGATGTCACGCGCAGCCGCGACGGCGGTCTGGAGTGGCAACGAGCGGGTCTGCTGCACCATGGTTGACGGCTGTTGCTGGCGGTTTGAAGGTGAGAAGGAGGATCCTGAAGAGCTCTTCTGCTGCTGCTCGGGCGATCGCCGGACTTTGGGCGAGAATCTGAAGTTTGTGATTGGCCGTTACGCGAATCACTGGCTCTGGTTACGCAGCCGGAATGTGTAACCTGCACTTTTTTCGGCCACGAAAGGACACAAAATGAGGGTGTGGGATTGGCTGGAAATCGTATAGCCCTTCCCCTATCCGTTACATTCTTCTCTTTGAGTACTACTGTAGGACACGTAGTATTGACACGCAATATTGCAAATTCTCTGCTATGGCGTGATGCAACTTCCCAGCAAATACAGAGAATGTGATCCGTCACTATATCCGCCACTATCACAATGAGCCGATCACATCGCACGGATCCCCCCGCCTAGGAGAGCTTGCTGTGCGCCAGATATGAATACCAAAAGTTCCGTTAGCTCGCATTGAGAGTACATACACCTCTAGATGAGCTCGACCTCGCTCTCCGCATCTTCAGAATGTGAAAGTTGTCATTTTAAATGTAGCAACCGCCGACAAAGCCCGCTTTTCTTCCTGTCGTGTTCTTGCTTCAGGCTTATGACAGGAGTGAACGCATGTTCGTCGATGAACATTCCTCGGTTCTCGACAGTCTTCGGTGGCGGGCGACCGTGCCGTCGTCGCTGCTGCTTCTCCAACTCCAGCGTGTGCTTACCCCCAGCGACCATTTTTGAAGGCTTCGATAGCGCTTCGAGCACGAGCTCTTCTCTCTTCAGTTGCTCATTCAGACTTGGACTTGTGGGTGTAGTTAGTCTCTTGCTCGGCAGTGGAGAGCTCACCAATTGGGTCAAACTTCCCGGCATACTCTTCTTTGATGAAAAGCTAAGCACTGGGAACGAAAACGCTTTGTTCCCCTCGGTCGGTGGTGGTGGTGTTCCAAAAGACCCGAGTGGTGCATGCGCTTTAGATGGAGATGCCTGCTCGTTCATCTGAGAGTGTGCTCTTGGGCCAAGCTGACTCGCGATCATTTTTTCAGTCTGAGTGCGAGCCCCCAACGGCGGCGATTGAGGTTCTGGTCCGCCTAGCTCTCGATCTTTCAAGAATTGTGCGATGCCCACAGGATGCGAACTCGATATGGCATTTGGTGCTGTCTGGAGTTTGAGCTTCAGTTTGCTGTTGTTTGGTGAAGATGCGCTCGCTCTCGGCAGTGACGACTCTGCTACTCGACTTGTGTAGGCCGCGTTGTCTGTTCTCCACGACCGGTGCTCGCTGATGTGCCTCTTAATCGCTTGTACTCCATGCTTTCCCAATACAATAGCCGCGAAAAGCTCATAACTTCGGCTTGCTTGATTCGCGTACTTGCGCGGGAAAAACTGGAGGGAAAAAGTGTGAACGACTGGTGAATCCGCCGTCACGTACTCTTTTTCACACTCAGTAGAGTTGCTGCTGGTTGCGCTCGTAGTTTGCGGTTTTGACGAAGCTTTTCTGCTGCTGCTGTCACCAACTGGGTCCTCTCTTTTCTCCGTGTAAAGGATCGAGCCAGGACCGAGCGACGCCACCCGCGTGTCAACCGCAAGGCGAGTCGAAGAACGACTCAGCTCTGTTCGTTTCTCTGATCGCTTCTGCAGTGTCACGCGATCGTGGACGATCGCATACCCACTCTCGATGATGTGACAATAGCCTCCTTGAGCAGAAGACCCAGACATCACTAAATCACAAACACATACACTCTGTAAGATAATGTTCTAGCCCAACAATAAGAAGGGCTGCATGGCGTACCTTCGTTCCGATTGAACGCTTTCTCCTGCATCGCATAGTACAGCGAGCACAGGTGATCCGAATCGAGATTGTGCACTCCATAGAAAGCGTTCTTGATCGCGAGCAGCTTGGCCTCAAGTCGCGCATGTCTTGGCCAGTACGCGAGGAAGTCTTCTCGAGGGATTATAATGAGCTTTGTCGTGGAGTTGCAGGTCGCTGCATGGATCTGGCGCTCTTGTTTGCCCGAGTGGAGCTCAAAATCACCAAATACGTCACCGGCTTTCATCGTCTGCACTGTTATTTTTTGCGTGGACATCTCTTGAGCTGACGAGCTGAGCGAAAGTGGCAATGCACCTAAAGTCACTGAGTTGTACGTTGATACTGAGCAAACTTGCTGAAGAACCACCACTCCAGTGAGCACAAGGAAGCACCGGTCTGCCACACCGTCCCCTTTTGCAAAGACGATCGAGTCTTGCGCGTATGTCTGGAGCGTTGCAGATGCGCACAGAGTTAATACTTGTGCTTTTGGGGCTTCGCTCAAGACGGGAAGACCATGGAGCAGATCAAACATGAGCTCAACACGATGTCGTTTCGCGTTCAGTAATACCGAATGCCAGCGCGAGCGCTTTGCTCTTCCTTGGATGACGTGGTTGATCGCGATTTTCCATCGTTCTCGACTTGAGCTGAGGAGAAATTCAACAATTAAGCTTGATTAGTACATGCATGCAAGCGCCAACTTCCAAATCCGACTTACATGGTTTGCTTTCCCAGTCCAAGGAGTTGTTGAGAATACTTGTCGATGTTGTTTTTACTCTGTTTCCCCACTTGAAGGTGCGGCATACTGATCTCGTCGTACTGCTGGCGAGTTAAATACAGTAACTCGACGTCTTCATTTCCTGTAGCCGACGCTGCGACTGCTGTCGTGAGTCTTGTTGACCCGATGCATCCACCAAATACGGCTTCTTCGCCAAATACGTCGCTTTCGAACAAATCCACGAGCCAATCCTCTGGCAATATCATGTTTGATGGGGCTTTTTGCTGGAGCAGTGCGTGTTGCTCTTTCGCCCGAGAGAACCTACAATAATCAGACAACATGAGCAGTTAACACGCTAACGTCGTGTAGTAAGGAGCCCTGTGGGTTTTCTCACTCACAGGCGAATCTTGCCAGTCAAAATGATGTACAGCGCTAGACTCTCTTCTCCTTGTTTGTAAACTGTGTTCAAATCGTGAGAACATAACAAATGGTTATCGTCAACAAGCAAACAAAGACATTGCTCTGGTCAACAAATAGTGAGAGAGCAAATGCAATACCTGCATCGCCAGCTTTGAACCTGCAATACCGAAGAGAGTTGACCACACCCACTCGCTGACCGGTTGTCAAACGATCTCCAACCCGCATCCTCTCAATGATCTTGAACGACACCGCGAGGTTGTTAAAGTCTGTCGATGGTGCCATTCCCTCGAAATTACTCTCGAGTTCCTCGCGCATCTGGATCTGTCCAATGAGCTCTCGCTTCTCCTTGGAGTCGAGCACCCACACTTCATTGGAAGGCCTTTTCAGCGATAAAGAACCAATCAGGCACTCCGACATGGTTATCGCAGATTCACCGCAAGACGATACTTGCAGCGGCTGCTGCTGGCTACCACTCACTCTGCTTGTTATGTTGCCGCGAAATCGTTTGCTCCCCGACTGATCTGCCGCATCCTCACCTCCAACCTGTCGGCCGAAGCAGTCTCCGATACCCAACTCGAGAGTGCGATCATAGTCTCTCAAAAAGATGTGGTCACCAGCGTATCGATCAAATGGACACTGGAGAAATGGTGACGATGATTGCTTCTCAAGCGCAGTGTGTGTCGCTAGGACGTTTTGCGACACCTTCCGCAGCAGCTTTGGCAATCGTTTCTCCTCAGTGCTCACAGGTAGCTTTTGCTGCAATTGACGATTCTTGGATGCAGACACAGTAAATGTGCGCACATGCCCGCTGAACACAAGAAAATTCGCGCCTTTCGTCGATTCCCCAGTGTCGTAAATGATTCGTCGTGCAGGCACGTAAACCACATCGATGCTCGCTACCGCGGCGCTAAGTCTTGTCCGTGGGATACCGCTAAAACATGGGTTTAGGTAGAGTAGTCGGTCAAAATTGAGTCCATAGAGCGCATTCGAAAGCGCACCTGGTGATTTTGCTGATGTTTCCTTGGCGTTTGCCATTCTCTTGAAGATTCGTACTGGATTGTAGACAATGAACTCGTCAATAGCAGCAAAGCAGATCTTCACAAAGCGCGCGGGTATGCTCAGTACATGAACAGCGCCACCTGAGCAACTCGACTTCCCGACAGTGTTTTGATGCGGCGCCGGCACAGCTCCAGCTAGCGGAAGTCCTGCAGAATATGCTGCGTACGAATACGGGCTTCTTGAATTTGTGAATATCTGGTGCTGCCCAAATGCTGCTCCGTGAGGAAGGATGCTGACAGGGTCTACAGTGTGCACTTCATCGTTTGCTGTACCAGCTGGAGACTGTTTTGAACCATCGAATCCTCTTCGCCCGGTTGCGCTGGCTACACGAAGGTCGTCGAGAAGTCTTGTGTTACCTCGGATTAGCCTCGACTGTAAGCGACGAAGTACCGCAGGCTTGGGAACGACAGCCGAGGTAGTTGATGTGCCATTTCTGGACTGTAAACTTGCATTGTGATAGTTCGAAGAGTTCCGACTGCTGTTCTTCAATGCGCACACGTATCCATTGAGAACGATTCGCATGGAGCTCACATCTTCATCTTCACTCTGGATAAATTCAGCGATGTCGTCGCCGACGACGTATTTCTCAATGCACGCGTGTAGGCAGATCTTGTTGAGTGTGTGCAGCGGTAGCTGATTGAAAAACACTCTCGCTTGGCACTTGCGAGTCAAATACGCCCATAGATAGCCCACTTGTTCACACGAGCGATTTTGAGGTAGCGTACCACTCAAAATGGCATACGCAGCGTCTTCGGTAAACTCCGTAGCCTCGACGTATCTGGCTAATGTAGCGCAATAATCATCATACGAAAGCATGAGCACTGCGCATGGCGCTCCAGCTGTGATCGGGTTGAACAGAGTGGCACCTTGAAGCAGTCGTCTTTCGCGCATCCCAACATCTCCAAACGTATCCCCAGCCGCCAGTGTACAAATGTGTCTAGACACACAGTGTGACGAGCGTGTTGCCACTTCACTCGGCACCTCACACTCTTCCAAAAAACTGTCCACGGATAGATTCGTCTTTCTCTTTGTTGTCGGTGGATTCAATGTGTTCTTGTCGTCATAGCTCTGCAATTGCGCGGCTTCAAAAGGGTCTGAGTAGTGCAGACACACTTTTCCAGATATAACCATGAAAAACTTCGGGTTCGTGGTATCGTTCGCATGGCATAACACTTCGTCGCTTCTGAAAACCCGACACTCGACTTTCCGCATTAAGTCGGCTCTGAAATGGGGAGGAAGCATGCGAAAACAGGAAAACTGACCAAAGAACCGCTGAAGATGACCGAGTCGCACTTTATCGCCAAGAACTTCTTCACTCAGCTTGCAGGTCGCCACGAAAGTCGATCGCATGCCCACTCGCGTCGCCGCCTTCGACGGATAAAACGTAGAGCTGATCGCAGCTAACAGGGAAGCGTCGCAGTTGACGTTGTACCGCTGAACTCTTTTAAAAGATGCTTGAGTGATATACGCTACAACTATTTCACAAACGTGTACATAGTGGAATCAGTAAGTCAGTCAAATGTCAGTCTCTGATTCAAGATGATGCTAGCAATTCGCACAAACACGTTACTTGTTTGTGCTTGTGAGATCACAGTTGCTTCACGAAAGATTTTACCCGTCCAAGCGTCCTATCCATACACACAAGTATCGTGAGTCGATATGTGGACACTGTACTGACATCGTATTGGTTTCAAACTCACATCTCCACACGTATCACCAACGCTGCACGTGCCAATGCAGTCCCCGTACTTCACAGTGTCCTTAGAAACCACAGCATTCGTTGCAAGGAACCACTGCGTGTACCCTTCTCCAGTGTGAGCTCGCCGGGCGTACTCCAGGCTTCTGTAGACAAACAGTGAGCCTTGAACGACCAGAAATCGCCCAGCGGTGTCGAGAATGGAGTCACCTTGATGGAAAAGCACTTCGCCGTCAAAATACGTTTGAAAGTGGAGAGCTCGCGCCAGTTCTGCGAAGCAATGCACACAAAATAATCTTTGTTAGATGTGAAGAGTGTGTGAAAGTCATAGAGGTCATGAATGCACCATCAGTTGACGCAGACGAAAGATCGTTGATGAATCTGAATTGGCGAATATAGTCCGCCTAATACAGTAGCAATGCACAGACAAGTGTTAAGCATGGGCATAGTACACACATTGTTGCCTTGCGCAAGTATTTGCACAGACTTACGAGGAGCTTGATGTCAACATCGGAGCGATTTTGGATCCTATCGGCATGGGTTAAGAAATGATACATAATGTTAAACATCAATATCAGTTATCAGATCACTCGATAACACTATCAGCACACACAGAACGCACGGTTTGCTGATAACTCGCTGGAATAAGTCGCGCTTCTTGGCAAGCCACGCCTCCCTCTGTATCCCCACTGAGCGCACATCACTCTGTTTCGCACAGTATCCTGCTGCCTGTCGTTGCTGCTGTGAGTCAGAAGAGACCAGCTTGGATTTCGAGGGCTGCGCATTCTTCGACTGTGTTTGGTTAGATGCGTCGCTTGGTTTCCCACCGCTGCTGTTACTTCTGCTGTTGCTTTTGTCTGTGAGTTTCCTGTCGCGCAGCGAGCGCAGAACCGTCAGGGCTGCTCGGATCTTGCGCCAACGCGCACGCGCGACCATGGCACCAGCAGCAGCAGAGGAGCCAACTGCGCGCACGTGGTTCGCATTGTGCGGCGAAAAAGCAGCGAGGGGCGACGGCGCGTCGCTCATATTCGCGTCAAGTGCAGCGCCATGGCAATTCCGCATTTTTCCGTTGAAAAAGTGAATTCCGCATGTACCGTTTCGCTCCAACTTCAAGGGAAACCATGTCAAATAGGAAGGTACTGAAAGTTATCTGGTAGATACGATTTCGTACTTTAGACGATTGCGAAGAGTGAGGTCACACGATCGTCGCGTTGTTCTGTTTTGTACCGCAAGCCACTTCAATACCGGTACGGTCTTCGTTTGCTTTTGTTGGGTGGAGGATAACCAGCCGATGAGCGGATGGGCAGCGGATTTTTGAAGTTGACCTGGCAAGGATTCAGCCAACCAGAGGACGCTAAAGATTCAAATGAGGACTACGATTGGCTATAAAAGAAAAATGGGTGTGGGATGCGCCACTCACCAGTTCAGGATCCGTGAACCACCAACTGGTGCGCTACAGTTTCATTTCGAACAAGTAAATGCTTGCCACCAGATTCACCACTTTCAAATTGAACTTCAACCTACAATCGATACTTTATCCTTCCTTCACAGTACTTTATCTGAGATCGTGTGGGTCGTTTCAACATCAGCCCGAGGTTTTTACTTGCGTTTCGCAAGGTTTTTTTGCACATGAGAGGCGTGGCGGTGGCCTTTTCTTGGCTGACGTTGCAGTGGTGGTGGTGTCGAAGTGGCGCTGCCCGCCGCTCGCGGACGCCATTCGCTCTCTTCCCCTCGCTTCATCGCCCGCTCTCCTTCGCCCGCACCCTCAAAGCCCGTCTTTGCCATGTGCGGAATCATCGCCATCCTGCTCGCCAACCAGCACGAGCACTGCAACCAGGGGCTCTACGACGGCCTCACGGTGCTGCAGCACCGCGGACAAGGTACGGGCAGAGCCAATCGAAGCCAAACAAGTGGCTGGTGAGATCTCAATGCAGCATGGTTTCTCATTTAGATGCCTGCGCTTTCCTACGTATGATGGATTGTATGTAGATGCGGCTGGTATCATGACCTGCGAGAAGAAGCGCCTGTACCTGCGCAAGGACAACGGCCTCGTCCGCGATGTGTTCAAGCAGAACCACATGGTCGGACTCCGCGGATCAATGGGCATCGGCCACTGCCGCTACCCGACGGCGGGCTCCTCGAGCAGCTCGGAGGCGCAGCCTTTCTACACCAACTCGCCGTACGGCGTTGCGCTCGCGCACAACGGCAACCTGACCAACTCGCACGAGCTCACAGAGCAGCTGGCGAACACCAACTTCCGTCACGTCAACACCGACTCGGTGAGTTAGTTTTGAATGAATGCTTGCACTTCAACATGATGATCTATGGCCAGCCATTCTGACACGCTGCCTGCTGCAATGATACTGCAGGACTCGGAAGTGCTGCTCAACATCTTGGCGGACGAGCTCCTCAAGCGCGTGGACAAGCCGCTGGACGTGGACATGATCTTTGACGCCGTCACGGGCCTCTTCAAGCGATGCCGCGGCGGATACACTGCGGTGGCGATCATCAACGGCTTCGGTATCCTCGCGTTCCGCGACCCGAACGGCATCCGCCCGCTTGTGTTCGGCTCGAGAAAGAGCCACTACGGCACGGACTTTGCGATCGCCTCGGAGAGTGTTGCGATCGATACGCTCGAGTTCCAGCTGCAGCGTGACGTCGCGCCGGGTGAGGCCATCCTCATCAAGCAGGGTGGCGAGCTGTTCACGCGAATGGTGTTCCCACAGGCAAAGCTCACCCCGTGCATCTTCGAGCACGTGTACTTTGCGCGTCCAGACTCGTTCATCGACGGCGTGTCGGTGTACCAAGCGCGTCGCAACATGGGCTCGAAGCTCGCCGACAAGATCCTGCGCGACCGCCCGGACCACGGCATCGACGTCGTCATTCCAATCCCGGACACGAGCCGGACGTCCGCGCTGGAGGCGTCGAGACGCCTCAACATCCCGTACCGTGAGGGTTTCGTCAAGAACCGCTACATCGCGCGTACGTTCATCATGCCAGGCCAGGTCGCGAGAAAGAAGACCGTGCGCATGAAATTGAACGCCATCCGCTCCGAGTTCCAGGATAAGGTCGTGCTCCTCGTCGACGACTCGATCGTGCGCGGCACGACGTCTCGCCAGATCGTGCAGATCGCTCGCGAGAACGGTGCCAAGGCTGTGTACTTTGCGTCCGCCGCGCCTGCGATCCGCCACCCGAACGTGTACGGCATCGACATGCCCACGCGCGAAGAGCTGATCGCGTTCAACCGTACGGAAGACGAGATCGCCAAGGAGATCGGCTGCGAGTGGGTGATCTTCCAGGATCTGAAAGACCTCGAAGACAGCGTGCGACAGGAGAACGACACGCTGCAGGAGTTCGACTCGTCGTGCTTCAACGGCCTGTACGTCACGAACGACGTCGACCAAGCGTACTTTGACCGCCTGTCCGCCGAGCGAAATGACGCGCGCATGCATGCCAAGAACATGGGCATGGCGCCGTTCAGCCGCACCATGTCCAGCCCCATGTCCGACGAGACCATCGATATGTACAACGCACCTCAATAGAGACAGGGAGGGAGACCACAGCGAGAGCGACGACCGAGCGAGCAGTTTCTCGTTACATGGACTGATTGATGTGCTGCTTGCTGCCTCGAGATTCGTTTGACTACTTTTTTTTCTCTTTCCTGAAAGCAATAGATTCTTTTTCTTCTTCATCATCATTATCACAGTACTCTCTTATTCTTATTCCAGTGCCCTACTGTATCTCAATCTGGGTTTCGCGTTCATTCATGGGGAACTGACTGACTGCATTCGTCCCTCTGCCCCATTTCATTTGTTGCCAAGTGCTCACTGGAATTGGACGTTGAACTGAGCAAAGTAGCCGCCCAACGTGGTCAGCACTGGCGAAGGCAGGCTCGATTGCGCAAATGCCGAATACTAAAAGCGTCGACAACAGAAAGCGTTTCGTCAGTATCAGGATTGAGCAGTAAGTACAGCAATACAGGGAAGATTATTCACTTACCACACCAGGTCTTGAAGCCGAGAGCTTGGCGATAGACTCCGTCAAGTAGCGCTTCGCAGGTGGGTACTCGGCCAACGCATCGAGAGACACAACATTCGCAAAGTACAGCTTCGAGTACCCGGCTTCGTATCCAGTTTGCTCCAGTTCGAGCAACGACTCGTCTTCGTCCTTCACGGCAGCAGAACCATCGTCGCCTTCTTCCAAGATCTTCACAGCGACAACGAGAGCGTCTTTCCAAAGATCAAGTTGAGATGCGCACAGCTCCGATTCGCACATCAGACGAGTCAGACCAATCACGCACACTTTTCGCTCCACAGCGCCACGGGCACGAATGACATGTTCCAACCACACAGATCGCAAGAACATGATCGACATGCTATCGGATAGGAATTGAAAACAACAACAGCAACCCATCAGTTTCAAGATCAACCAGAGCAACAGCCAAACGCACAACAAAATAACTTACCCGCTCTGAAGCGCTTCCAGCGCACCCAGCAACGCGTCTGGACCAAGCTTGCCGATCAAAATCGACACCGTGTAGATGAGGTCCTTCGCATACCCGGCAGCGTTGCGACCGCTCATTCGCGACTGTAGTCGAATCATAAGGATCTTGATGATCTCATTCAGGAAGTTGGAGTAGGACGTGAATGGCATGTATCCAAAGAGCCCACGGAGAAGTGAGAAACCAAACGCTTCAGTCGTTCGCGAAGAGATGAGCTTCTGGAAAACACCCAAAATGCCTGGCACAGATTGCGCGACGTCGATCGGAGCCTTGCGCATGTAAGCCTGTTTAAAAAAGAAATCACCATAAAATGTGTTAGCAAGCTGGAAGAGCGAAAAGAAATTCGAATCCAACACACACAACTACATACCTCAATCAGCTTCACGATCGCTGGCACATTACTGACACGGTCCCACAACGCTGGAGTCAGCAACACTGGGAACATGCTCATGTACGCTGGCGAAACACCACTTGGTCGCAGGTCGAGCATCTGGGCGAGAACTTGGTACACGTAAGGCGAAAGCGCTTCCACGTCATTCGCCAAGACCTTCTGGAAAGGCGGGAACAGCAACTCCTCGAAACGTTCCGTGGCGTCTGGGCTCGCCTTGCAAACATTGAGAATGAGCACGGACAACGACTCGAACAGGAAGTGGCTGAACGATGGGTTGCTCGGGTTCGCGCAAATACGGTTCAAGATGCTTGTCAGTTTCTCAACTGCGATGTTGGTCAGCGGCAGGATGTCTTCCTTGGCAACGTTCATCACACGCATGACCACTTTCATCAAGTAGTCGTTTTCAGGGTAGTTTGGTTGCTCGAGAATGTTGAACACATGCTGGAGAAGCTTGCTCAAGTACGGTGCCAAGCGTTCTCTGGAGAAGCGCAGAGTACCGTTGTCATCCTTCACAGTCAGCAGTCGCTCAATGCACGCCGCGGCGTACGTGTGCACCACGAACTGGGAAGGATCCATGCAGTTCAACAGCAGTGGGAAGAGCTGGTCCATAATCTCTACGTTCAGCTGACTACGGAACGTGGACACAAACTTGATCGCATCTGCTTTCAGGATAAGAGACGCTTGGTTCGTGTTGGAAAGCTCAGGCAGCACTTCCGTCAAGAAGAAATCCATCAGCGGCACGCGAGGGTTGATCTCGGAGACACCTCTCAAACGGGATTGCTTCAAGGCTGAAAGCGCGATAACCAAGTTGATCTAGTCAGTATAAAACACAAAACAAGAGGTTAGACCCGTTTTCAAAATCCTCAAAGCGTAGGTCAAGTCCGAATCACGTACCGAGACGTCCTTCAACGCCCAGTTACTAGCTGGGTCAGCCTTGTACTGCTGCAAGTGCGACTGAATGGTGCCCATGCAGATCTGCGTCACAGTTTCGTTAAACACGCCGAGGAGACCGCGAATCAGATCGCGAGCGGCACTTCTTCTGCTATCTCCATCCGACCCTTCAATGTCGCGACGGATGTAATCCATCGGATTGTCTTCAAAAAGCTCCTCGTCAGACGATCGCAATTGCAGGTTCGTCACGACAATGCCACACAATTCGGCCAGCACTTGAGGAGACTCGAATAGCGAGCGGTTGAAGCTACGGGACACCACGGAGGTGAGGAACTTCAAGCACTTCGCTGCGAGCTCGTCGTGCTTTGGGTAGAGCGTGATGCGCTTAGCAAGAAGATGCCAAATCACCTACAAGAACAGCACACAAAATCACACGAACCATGTTAGTGTTGGGCAATCATTCGCAGGGTTTGCCATCGCAATCAACAGCACAGATATTACGCACCTCGGTGTACTTCTGCAAGAAAGGCTTGAATTCTTCATCGTACTTCTCGGCGTACAAGTTGACGTTTTCCACAATCGCGACGAGCAGAAAATCGATCGGATCCGGCTCGTCTTCGTTGTCAGCATCGATCAACGCCGGGTTGTTGTACGCGAAGTAGGACAGGAACTGCTCCATCCACTCGGCAATGTGGTCTTCAAAGAACTCTGGAAGATCCTGCCAGTTGAGCGAGTAGAAAATGCGGCTCATGAGGCGCAGTGCCATCAGCATTTGCACTTGCTGCTGCTTCTGGGCTCCAGGCGATCGAAGTGCAGCTCCCGTTTCCTTATAAAAATGGAGAAGCGGTTCCTACGCACATATACATTTCAGAAAATCATCGTCAATGCAATTCCAGTCTATGCAAGCACAACTGTGAGAAAGGTGCCGTACCTGGAAGGACTCCAAGCAGTGCTTCAATTCGCGGAAGAGACTGTCGGACTTGAATACGTTGCGGAAGCGCTTGAAAATCGTGTTCGCCGTCATGAGCACGCCAATGCGCACCTGCCAGTCCTGCTTGGTCCGCAACTTTTGCACGAGTTGTGGCAGCAAATTCTCCCAGTTGGTCGGGAAATCGTACTCGCCAATCGTCGTGAGCGCTTCAATCAGCTGCTTCTGGATCGACTCGGGCATGCGGCACATGAGCTCCACCAGGTGCTCCTTCACGATGCTCTTCTCGTTCAGCAGCACGCAGCCCTGCTTCTCTGGGTCCCAGTTGTTCTTGATAAAGTTCTTGAACACGAGCGCGGCCGAGAGGCGGATCGAGTGCTGCTCCTCGCCGTTCTCGAGCACCTGGAGCAGCAGCAGCACGTAGTTGGGCTGCGTCGCGAGCGTCGCGAGGAACTTCTCGGCGCTCTTGCGGGTTTCGCCCACGGGCGAGAGTGTCTGCTCCAGCGCCGAGCGCAGCATCTGCATGTTCTGGTCCGCCATCCCTTTCCTTTCCTCTCTTCTCTTCTCTTGCTTGCCCTGTCCTTTGTGGGTTGACTCTTCTGGAGTTGTTGCCGTTCGTGCACGTGTTTGGATGCAAATGCCAGCACCAATTCAAATAGCACCACTACTTTCTTGGGCAAAAATTGGGCAAGGATTCCAGAATGCCTTAGTATCTTGTGGTTGACAATTCATTTATTTGTCGGCAATTCATTTGTGAGTTGAGGTTGGTCACACAACTTGTGACTTACAAGAAGTAAATTTCAGTATTTGTGTTGAAATATTAACCTTACAACATATATAGTTTAGTACACGTGAGCTGCGTTTTTTCGCTTTCTCTTTTGCGATTCTGTTTTTTCTCACCACAATCTTCAAATGGAAATGGCGATTGAAGCCGCTGGCGCGGCAGACCACCACGAGCGAGAAAGCGCGGACGCAGGCGACGCTGAGAGCCACGCGGGACTGGCGCCGGAAATTTCAAACCACCCGCCAGAAGCAGCGCACAAGAAGAAGCGCAGCAGCACTGTTGTGCGACCGCCAAGCGCGAACGACTCGCTGCTGGCCGACCTGCAGCAGATCAAGGCACTCTACGCGAACAACCACCTGAGCGACGTGCTGTTCGTGTTTGCCTCGGAGAAGCGCGCAACCTCCCACGACGCTCCTGCTGCAAGTGGCACAGATGATGCAGCGAAGACAGACAGCAGTGGAGACGACGCAGACGCACCAGAGCACCATCTGCTACCCGCGCATCGCCTAATCCTGGCGCTGCGCAGCGGCACGTTCCAGTCCGCGCTGCTGCGCACAAAGAGCTCGCAAGTGCCGAGTCAAGTGCGGTTCCCTCTCAAGATCCACATCCAGGACACGCCGTATCGTGTGTTTGCAGCGCTGATTCGATTCCTGTACACGAATGAAGTGGCCGACAACTACGCAAGCATGATCGAAAATGGTGCGAGTCGAGCGAAGCTTCGCGAGAGGGAGGAGTTCTGGAAAGAGCTCTTGCGCGCGTCGTTTGTCTATTTAGTGCCCTCGCTGCTGGAAATGTGCGAAACGCAGATCGTGCAGATGCTGAGTGGAGGAGATGCGGATGATACGACTGAACTGAACAGCCAAGGCGAGGAGAAGAATCTCGAGAGACCCGAGTGGAAGCCCGAGCTTTTGCGAAAGATCCTGGACGTGCTCGTGTTCACTGATAGCGTATTGGCCGCAAAGCATCCTGCTGCAGCAACGCGGCGAGTGAGCAAGAAGGTTCATCCAGTACCACCAGAGTCGTCCTCGTCATTGCCAGTTTCGAAGGAGAACAGACAACACGATCCGACAGAACTCGAGGAAGAAGATCTCGGCTTCGCGAGATGCTCGGTGTCTATCATTCAGCTGCAGCATCTGTGCGTGAGCAAGCTGAAGGCGGTTCCTGATCGCCAGTTTGAAGCGCTGGTGCACACGGATGTCGGGCGAAGGTGCACAACAGACCGACTGTGCGACATCTTGAAGCAGCGATCCGACACGCCTCTTGTGGTCGCGATCCGCTATCAACTGGGACGCGTCGTGAACGAGCTGCTCAAGCGCGGAGAGCCGCTCGACCAATTTTTCAACGACGAGAGCGATCTCCCGCTTGTCGCTGCGTTGAAGACTGGGAACGACGCGATCATCCGACGACTGCTTGTGGACGAAGACGCGCCGTATTTTTTGCTCACAGACAAGATCCCGCTCTTTTACTTGGCATGCGGCAGTGGGAACGTGCAGCACTGCCAGATTCTCATTGAGCAGAACAACGCGCAAGTGAATATGATCTCCCAGCTTGAAGACGGAGACAAGGAGATCGTCGCAGAGTTTGGTCGCGGACAGACGCCGCTCCACATTGCGAGCCGAAAGGGTCATTCGAAGGTTGTCGAGCTGCTTTTAAACAACAACGCGGTCTCAAACCTGCAGGATGAAGAAGGCAACACTGCACTGCACTGTGCGGGCAACATGGAGACGGCCGAGATGCTGCTGAGCAGCTCTTTCAAGACGAACCCGAACATCCCGAACAGAAGAGGACAGACGCCGTTGCACGTCGCTGCGGCAAAGGGAAACGTCGGCATCGTGGACCTCCTCATTCGAAGCGGCTGTCAGCAGGACATTGTGGACGATCAAGGCCAGACCGCTTTCCACGTCGCAGCAGCGAACGGACACACTTCTGTAGCGCTAATTCTTCTGCGCGAGAACGAATCGTTCGAGCGAGCACAGTCGTATCGCAAGAAAGCCGAGAAATTGTCCGTTGCAAATAGGGAACTTGCTGGAGAAGACGATATGCAAAGCAACATGGACGACAACGACTCGGACTCAATGTCGCACTTCGTAGTCAACCAGGAAGACCTGAAGGGCAACACGGCGCTGCATCTCGCCGCGATGTCGCCCTCGGAGCGCTGTCAGAAGATGATTCAGCTGCTGCTCGAGAACGGCGCCGATCCAAATCACACCAACTGGTTTGGCTACACGCCGCTGCATCTCTTTTGCTCACATCAGAGTGGACCGGACTCTGTCATCGACGTATTTGTAAGTGTGAGCTTTTTCATTGATGTGGCTGCAAAGTGTACCCACTCTTACTGACTGTGTGATTGTATGTTGATATGGGTGTGTACACAGATTGAGCACGGCGTGAACATCCACGTGCAGAGCCTTGACGGCAGCACGGCGTTGCACCTCGCAGTGGGGAGAGCAAGCGAGAGCGTCGCGATTGCCCTCGTCATCGCTGGCGCGCACGTGCATCTCCAAGATGCAGCGGGGCGAAGCGTCGTCGATCTTGCGGAGACGACGAACCAGGGAGCGATGCTCGTGCCTGTGCTGCGCAACCTCGCGCACCCGCCGGACTGGGTCGCGGACGACCAGTCGAAGGAGTGCTCTTCCTGCCACGCAGCGTTCCGCGTCGCCATGCGCAAGCATCACTGCCGCCACTGCGGCCGCATCGTGTGCTACAACTGCTCAAGCAACAAGATCCCGATCCCGAAGTTCCAAGCGATGAAGCCCACGCGCGTGTGCGACACGTGCTACGATGTGCTCTCGTTCCGACGGCTACTTTGAGAGAGAGTTTACGAGAGAGCTCACCATTTAATGTGTTTGGGGGATCGTACAACACGTCAAGCTACATCAAGGAACGCGAGAGTACCAGCGAAGCGATTCTCTTTTCGCTCTGTACATTGCGACGAGCTAATGAGTGATTCACAAAAAGTCTCGAGGTCTTGAAGTAGAAATGACAAGAGAATTGTTGGCGCTTTTACGTGTATAGATGGACTGTTCGAGCGTAGCTCTTCAGTTCCGCGAGCTCTTTGCATTACACGTTTTCACTCGTTGCGCCATATTGTGCGAGGCTCCAGCTTCGCAATGAGCGGCTTGAACACACTGGTTGTGGCAATATCCGGATAGGTTCTCTCATCCTGCCCCAAGTTCCCCATTCAAACGCCATTGACAGTGAGAAGCACCACCAAGCTGCTGACCAATTGGAACCCAATCGTTTTCGCTCCATCTTGCCGACAAACACTCACGCGCACGAACTGAACCCAAATAGAAGCCTTATTTTTAGACAGAATTTCGTCTATGATTGGCTACAAATAATTATAGCCTCTATTTAATTGGCTGAAAATAGAAGACATGGATCTGTGTGTGTGTTGTGTTCAGCCTGTGTTGGTGTTGAGCTGCTCGCTTGGTCATTTGGAAAATGGTGGTGGATGCGACGCACCTGAGTCCGTTGCTGCAGTCGTATTTATAACAAGCGCCACGCGAAGAAGAGAGAGTACCATCGCGGCGTTCACCACACAGAGGGAAACACGCGCCTACGCTCACAGTCACCCACTCACACTTGGGGAGATCATCGTCATCATGAGCGCAGCAGCTGTGGCAACAGGCATCCCGACCCGCAGGAACAGCAGCAGCATCCCTGCGCCGGCCAGTGCCGGCAACGCTGAGCGCGTGCGTCGCATGTCGGCTGCGGCGCCGCCACCTGCCCCCGCGTCGGCTGGCAGCATCAGCGCGACATCCGCTCGCATGACGAGTCTGGCGCAAGCAGCTGCTCTCGCGGCGGCAGAGAAGGCGCGTTCACCTCAGAGTGTCAAGGGCGTGCGACCCACGCGCTCGAATTCGAATGGCTCGACAACAAGAGCGAGTGCTGCGAGGGGGGCATCGTCGCTCAACAGTAACGGGACTGGTGGGGCACCGTCGTCTTCGACGAGCAAGCCAAAGCCGCGAGCGAACAAGCAGCACCAGCAGCAGCGTGAGGTGGTGATGACGAGGACCCGCCCTGGTCGAGCAACTCCAGCAGAAGCAGCAGTGGAACAGGAGGAAGGCCCTATGTACCTCATCATCGGCGTGCTTGGGTTGAAATTCAAGTGCCTCGTGCAGAAAGAGTGGCCCTGCGAAGCGATGATCGCGACGGCGATCGCAGAGTACCACCTCGCGTACCCCGCGTGCGAGATCCCGGATTTCAACACGATCTACCACATGGAGAGGAAGGAGTTTCTGCGAGCGTCCGAGTTGATCGCCAACTTCTGCGCTGACAACGACGAGATCGAGCTGGGCATCACGGAGAAACCCATGTTGGCGAGCCCCACTGCTGGCAGTGCGAGTCTTCCTGCGAGAAGCGTGGCGAGCAGCGGTGGGCCGTCCTCGATTGAGGACAAGCGCGAGATGTTTGACTTTATGATCTTGTTCCACCGCCTGCCGCTGGGTTTCACTCTCAAGCAGAACAACGAGCACATCGTGGTCGCGAACATCTATCCGCACTCGACCGCGACCCACTACGAGCGCCTGGAGACGGGCGTCACGGTCTTAAAGATCGCCGACACGCTCTTGGAGAACTTGGGACTGCGCCAAGTGCACGATTTGATCAAGAACGCCAAGATCCCGCTGGAGATCTGCTTCCGAGGGCACAAGAAGCCGTCGCTGCGATCCTCGCTGCTCATGGCTGCTGCTGCAAGCCCAGCTGGTACGACTCCGGCTTCTGCGACTCCGACGGACAAGTCTCGGATCCCAGCGCGAGGGCGATCCGTATCATCGCCCAAGCCAGAGGACGATGGTGTCAGCCCGTTGCTGTCGTCGTCGACTCGCGAGAGAGCGCGCACGTCTAGCAACGCGTCGTCTGGGAAGCGAACGGTGGAGATCCTGACAGTGTCTAGTGGTGGTGACGGAGACGCTACTGCTGCTGCTGCTCCTATGACTCACTCGCTACCCAAGCAGAGACTTTCGAGCGAGAGGAAGAAAGCGAATGGGCAGCCGTCTCCCTACAAGCGCGCCGCGGGCCGCAGTCGTCGCACTTCCCAGGAGAGCAAAACCGAGCGCGATTTACTGAAATCGCTGGATCTGTGCGATAACAATCAGAATACGGACGGCCAACCATCGTCAGTGCAATCCAACGGACGACGCGCACGTCAATCGTCGAATGGTGCAGCAGTAACAGCAGCAGCAGCGAACGCTGAAGAAGGACTGGCTAATGGTGAACCAGCCGATGTGCGTGTCTGCGATGGCGACTCGAACCAGAATGAAGGGGGGGAGACCGAGACCGAGGAGCTGCTCGTGGGCCAGATCAAGACTCTGCAGATCGCGCTGCTCAAAAAACACGAAGAAGCCAAGCAGATCGCGCGCCAGATCGAGCTCTTCCACGAGAAGCTCACAGCAGTTCGCTCCAAGAGCGGCAAGGAGAGCCATGGACACGAAGACGACCACACAAGCGGCGCCACCATCGCTCCACCTCGCCGCTCGTCGTCTGGAGCTCAAGCGCCAACCTCATCGTCATCACTGAAGCTTCGACTGACGCCGGAAGTGCTCGAAGCCATGGACAGCAAGGCCGGAGTCCCGCCCAAAACCTCAGCGTTCTACCAGTCGTCGAACGTCTCCTCGGTCTCAGGGTACTCGAACTACTCGAGCCGCTCGAACGCTGCGCCACGCAGCGGCCAGCGCGCAACGTCATCGCGACGCGGCGACAACAACATGCGCTCGGACGTGTCGGTTAGCTCGGCGACGTCCGAGCACCGGCGCAACAGCAACCCGCGGTCGCCGCGCAGCCAGTGCGTGAAGAACATCAACAACCGCTACAGCTACATCCCACAGAAGTACACGGCGAACGCGTCGTCGAGCTCGGAGGCGCCGACGTCGCTCTCATCACGCGGGGCGGTCATGTCGCGCGCCAAGGCCACGCGCGACTCGTTCATCACAAAGAGTGAGAGCCCCGGCGTGGGCTACTACGACGTGAAGCTGCCCTCGAGCCACGTCAAGGGGGGCGAGATCGGCGACTCGGACCGCTCGCTACCGTGGCCGTAGATTGACCAACTAACCAATTTCAGACTCCACACTTTCGCTGTCCATATTACTACAGACACCAAACCAATTTCCCCATTTTCGCTTTTAATCTCCAACATTTTTAACAATATGAACTTTTTTCCCACGTCGGCCATAGACTTGCTGAAATTGGTTGTCCAATTTTGTTTCTGCTGTGTGCTGGAAGGTGAACTACAAAGACGAGAAACAACGCCCAACTGATAATGAAGTTGGTGTATATATTACGATCTGCAGTGATGGCGCTGCGCTGTTGTTGTGTTTCTCTCTTCTTCCTATGCATCCTGTTTGTTCATCTTCTTGCTCTTCCATCACCCGCGCTCTCTGTTACGGCGATTCTCACGCGACACTTGGGGGGCTGAGCTTCTGTTGCAAAACTCTGTCGCCCCCACACACACTAATAAAGGCTGCCACCATTCACTTTCTCATTGCTTGAATGAATGAGGAGAAGCTGGTGCGCCGCCATAAATACTCTTACTATAAGCCCTACCTTCCTACACTCTCTCCTCTCTCTAAACCTAAAAGTCCGCGACGCCCGTGGGCGAGCACTCCATCGCGGACGCGCTCTTGTCGCCGAATGTGGACACGTAATGCGACCAGAGCGCGCAGAAGCAGGGCTCCACTTGCTCTTCGCCGTAGCCCGTGAGCACCGTGAGCTCTTCGCGCCAGAGCGGACTCATGCCGAGCGCTTTCCTGGACGCCGCGAGGATTGCGGCAGCGACCAGCGACGGACGGTACGCCTGGAATTGGTATTCTGTGGAGTAGGAAGTGCACAACATTGTTAGAGCTTTCCCCATTTGAGATGTGACCAATGGACAGCTATCTGTAGAATGGCTCCATACCTTGTAAGCAGAGGTCGACGAAGAACTCGTTGTACTTGTGGTAGTACTCGAGCGCTTCTTCGACCATGTCGGTGCCCTGGATCTCGTCGTCGCAGAATAAGACCGACTGCGACAGGTAGTAGCGCGTGAAGTGGATCGGCGTGAGTGCGGTGAGCGACCACTGCAGTCTATGTGTAAAATAAGACAGAGTTTCACAGCATGAGTCAGCAACCTATTTCCAGCCTTCAGCGAGATTAAAGAGTAGATCCCATGTCCGCTATAAAAAGGGATTGAGCTGATGACGAGCGGATCCGGATCCTTACTTGGAAAGCGTGAGCAGCTCCATCTCGTGGATCTCTTCATAGCTGTAGCAGCGGTTGCCAAACTCCCAGAACTCGGAGATCGGCGGCACTTCTTCCTCGGGCCCGAGGTACTTGGACGCGATCAGGATGCAACTCAGCGCGAGCAGCTGGAAGCGGTCCTTCGCTGGCAATTTGCCCATCTAATGGATGCCATTCACAATAAGAGGACACACACGGTGAGTGAGACATACGCAGCAGATAATTCGCCATGACACACAGAAACGCACCGCGAGCACGCGCTCCAGGTACGCGATCGCCGTGTGCACGGTCTCCTTGCGCACTTGCATCTCCTCGCCGACCTCGGACATCCAGTCCACGAGGATGCGGCGGTACTTGAGGTACTCGTACTTGCGGGAAAAGTCGGGGCGCGCGAGCTCTTGACGTAGCATCGCACGGTACACCATGTCGATGTCCATGTCTTCCAGCGCGAGTCGCTACGAGATTATAATAAACAACACACACACGACAAGCGTAAGTCCTCCATTTGCGCCCATCGCTCCTAATTAAATGCGCACAAGAGAGAGAGACACACACACAAACAAACAGCACGCACCGCTTCTTCTTCAATCGACACCTCCATGCCGCCGTCGTAGCTCTCTTCAAAGCTCTCCTCGCAGTCGAGGCTTGGCTCATCGTCCCAGTCCATGGACATGTTCATCTTGGTCTTGGTTCCTGTTGCTGTGGTAAATGCGCTGCTGCGGTCGTCCTGGGCTCCGTCTTGCCGTGCTCTTCGTGCGCGTGCGTTCTGGCGCAGGCGTTCAAATAATGTGGAACGCCGTCGGAAGCGCGCCAAAAAGATGATACGCTAATCAAACCAAATGCGACCCTCTGCGTCGTGTCCCAATCGAAATTCGCGCGCAAAATGCTCTTGTTGTTCGTTTTTCTTTCAAACAGGCAGCAGGTGGTGGTGACGGGTAGGTAGATTGAATAGTTCTCTCTGAAGTAGTGGGGGAATAGAGAGTACCGTGTGTGTGTCTGTGTGTGGAGACGTCGCTGCTAATGCGCGGCGTTGGGCATGCAAGTGGCGCGAAGGCGGGGCGGTCTCTAATGCAGAATAGCCGTCTGTCCGTCAATCGCGCGCGCCACGGAACGAGCGCGCAGGGGAGGAGAGGGGCAAACCACTTGGCGATTCTATGGGAAGACCCATGGACCCATGCCCATGGGCGCCCAAAACCCATTGGGGTCCTAAAGAATGGACCGATTTTTGGCACTCCCACCCCTCGCTATTGTGCCGTCAAAAAGCGCGAAGAGCTCCGTTTTGCGCGCGCCTTTTTATATTTTTTTGGCGGGAGATCCACTCAACTGCCAATGACTTGGAGTTTGTATGAGGGTTTGTATTAAAAGCGGTTTGCGCACCAAATAACCACGGGTTTTGTGTGTCCAATCGGGGCAATTCCGCAGTGATGATGATCGATCAGGGCTTCGTGGGGGTGGGTGTCGGCGCCTGCACGCGCGCTTGCGATGTGAAGCGCTCCGGCCTTAAATGCAGAAGGCGGGCGCTACAGCTGCCGCGATGGGGAGCGGCGCCATGTGTGCGCTTGCGAATGACGTTGGCTGGGGGCGCGTGTGGTCAAAGAGGGAAAGCGGTGCGGATGCTGCTTGATGCGGATCTTGTATCATTCGCCAGCATGTTGCGAAAAATGGAGACGCGCGCCATTGATGAAAGGACATATTCACCTCTGGTAACGAAATGAGCACAACTAACATTTTATATATTATAAAGAGGTTATATTGTATTTAAAACAATATTACTAACGTTATAAAAAATAATAAAATAATAAAGAGGTAATTTTCTGTAGCGAAAGTGATGGCGTCACTTTTGGCGCGCGAGCGTGGAGATGGGTGGCCGACCACACTCAACCCCAATCGATCGAGTGAGTGGCTGGGTGTGTCCGGTTGCAGTCGTGGGCGGAAAGCTCAGATAGGTACGAAAAACGTAGCCATCTGTCTTCTGTGTGTGTGTTTGGTGCGCCATTTGCCAATGCAAATCCGACGTGGCTCCTCCCTCATCGATTCTTCGTTCCTTCCTTCGCATCTGGGTCTCTCCTCTTGGATGATGACGCTCAGCCATTCATCCCATTCATTTGCTTGACGCGCCAAGACCCGAGCCAACTCCAATTCCATCTCCAAATGCGATCGAGGTCTCTCATGCCAGCGGATCAGCATTGGAGCTTTGGAGCAAGAGAGAGCGCGTGTGACAAAAAATATCACGCTGTCTGGACAGTCATCACACCAAAACGATACTCCCGCAGCCTTATAGTTCACCTTCTCCATTCATCATCTTGTCTATTTACAATGTCGATCTGAAGTCAACCCGCCACCTCACATTCATTCACACACACGCCACGTCGAATCTGGACAGCTCGATCGCACCTATCGTTCGTTCGATGCTTGGACCAACGCTCCAGTTCTTGATCTCTCGATCCCATGAAGACTTGAAGGTTGCTTTAATCGTCCAGTTGGGAGAGCATGGCGACACCGCGCGAGACCCAGTGCGCCTCGGGTTTGTTCGTCGGCAGGCGGATGAAGCAGATGAAGTTGGTCGAGTGGCCCGTCGTCGACAGCGTCCCGCGTCTCTCGCTGATCAATGCAAAAGGAGAGGCACACGAGCAGGTTAGCTTTCCCATCGACAAAGTATCGCGCCATCCTAAAACGAAACAAAGCAAACCAAATTGACACGCACCTGGTCTTGTACACTGGGCAGGCGTACGAGCGCTCCACGCTCATCTCGCTCTTCTTGACGGGCCGGAACAGGATCACGGGTGCGAACGAGAAGAGCACTTTCGGATCCGACTCGGCCAGCGAGTGCTCATTCTTGCACCACCTTGCGCCTTCGAGGAAGAGTCCTCGCACGTACACCCCGTCCTAGCACACACAAGTCACAAGTAGAGCAAGACAAAGTCAGTCAGACGCTAGTTCCCAACATTTCTTGCAAGCATTGCGCCACATCCAAACCTTGGGCTTCTGCGAGTACTCGATGCGAGGCATGGGCTCGTAGTCAAAGCCCAGCTGATCGATGGGGATCGTGTACCGTCTCGCAAAGTTCTGACTCGCGCCGGTGAGGAACGCTTGCGTGAAGAAGAAACCCGAGACCCAGTACACTGTCGGCGGTTTATCGAGCAGCCATTTGCTGAAGAAGCTGATGCGCTCGAACAGATCGTTCACGTAGCTACCGAGCGGCTTGAGCGACGGGTACGACTTGGACGCCCACATCGCCGGGATCTTACCGTAGAATAGCGACTGTAAGACGTTCTCGAGCTCGGACGACATGACCACGAGTCCTTTCAGCGCCTTGCGAAGACTCACGAGACTCGACCGGATCGTCGAGACGAGGTTGTTGAACCGTACGAGCTCTTGGCAAAGAACTGTGTTCATGGACTCGTCCCACTGCACAGGGTACCGGATCTGCGCGACCTCCATGTCGAAATTCTCCGGCAAGCGCTGCAGGATATCGTTTGCGACCGACTCGACCATGTCTTCCTGGGACATGCTGCCGCCGTCGCTCGAGCCGCCAGACGATTGAGTGAGCAAGATGTCGGTACAGAGCTTCGTCGTCTGGTTCTGGTCCTTTGTGATCGTCGCGTTATCGTGCAAACCAAACACACCCGGTGGTGCCACGAGAGGGAGCTCTTCGATGAACTTGAGATACGACTCGTACGAGCCGTCTTGAGGCAACTTATAGAGCCCATTCTCGTCAAACGAATAGCTCTCGTCAAACACTACGTCCATGCAGTAGAACCGAGACAAGATGCACGTGAGCGTGCGCCGGTCCTTGTCGTCGGTCACTCTTCCGCCGTAGTTACACTCGCCCGTGCAATATCGAAGCGCACGCAGCGGGATCTCGGCGTTCTCGTCGACAAACATCGCGAGCTGGCGGATACTGATGCTCAGGTCGGACTCGTTGAACTCGTACTGGATGTTCCAGCCAAGCGGTCCAAACTGTCGCCGCTCGCGCACGAGCGCGTGGAAGAAGCAGAGCGCGAAGAGTAACACGCGGAACTCTTTTCCCTTGACGACCGACTCGAGGAAGCCTTTCTCACCAATAGGATCCGACATGTACGAGCCAAGTAAGTTTGCACGCAGCCCTTGCGGTGGCTCATTCGTCATCTTGACACCGTTCTGCAGCACCGCGGCGGGGAACACGTTCGAAGGGTACGTTGTGCACCACATGCGGAAGTCGTTGTGGGTGTTCTCCGGTTTGATGTCTTCTGCGATTTTCTCCATCGTAGGCATCCAGCTCGGCGCCAAGTGGCAATTCTGGAGCACCACCCACGTCCCTGCCTCTCGCGCTCGAACGATCATGCGTTCGGCGATTGGGCCTTGACCCTGACCGAGCGAGATGGTCTCGGCTTTCTGGCGAAGCGAATCGGCAAACTTGAGCACGGAACTGATCGGATCTGAGCCAGGGGACAAGATGAACACGAGCGGCGACGACACGTTGCTATCGGAATAGCACAACGCGAGGTCGAACTGCGGCGGTTTGACGAACTTCTCGCCCATTTCTTCGACAAGGAAGAGCTGCACGCCGACCACAAGTAAATCCGGACGAATGCATCTCAGCCCCAACAGCCGCTTGAATGGGCTCACAGTTCCCATGAGCCCCGGGAACGGCAAAGTGTGACCCACGGGACTGTCGTACACCGCTTTCCACTTGTCTTCCGACTCGAGGAACTCTTCGATGATGCCATGGAACGCTGGCAGAGCGCTTAAACGCGAGAACTCGGCCCACTGCTTATCGCTGAGCCACAGCTTTGCAGGGTTCGGCGGCGGCTCAGAAAGCGCAACACCGCCAGTGAGCAAGAAGTACCACTCGGTGCTCTCCATTTCGTTTTTGCCCTGCTTGATCGAGATGCAGAGCAAGAACGAGAACATAAGCTTGTCCTTCTCGAGCAGCGAACGGCAAATATTGCGGTACAGCGAGTACGTGAAATGTGAGTCCAAGTTCTTCAGCCGCTGCGCGAGATCCGGCGACTTGTCACTGTTTTGGATACTTCCAATGAACAAGTTGATGAACCACGAGAGCGAGTACTGGTACACGGGCTCAATGTTCGCGAGCTGGTCGATGCAGAAGAACAACACTTGGCTCGAGTATGCGACCGGCTGGTACCCTTGGCGCACGAGATCAATCTCCAACTCGGTTTTCTCGGCAATAATCTGCTCTTTCTTGATCTCGTCGGCGACTTGCTTGCTCTGGTTCATCGTGTTGATCGCACTCTCGTCTTCGAGGATATTGCCCTCCGAGGACGACAAGATGTGCAGGATCTTGTCCTCGATCTCCTTGAGAAGCCCCTTGTTGCGCGCGTTCTGGACGATCAGTTTGTTCTTCTGCTCCTCGAGATCCGGACGTTCCTGCGCGACGACGATACCCAGAAGCTGGTCCTCGAGCCCTCGCGGAGTGATCATGAAGTTGAGCAACGTCACTTTCACTGACACTTCCGGGAGGTAGTGCGGGTTGCGGAACTTGGTCGTGATGTAGAAGCGGAAGTTCTCCGAGTACTCGACTGTCGAGTCACCCAAGCGGATGCACGTGACGCCGCCCTGTTTGAATGTCTGCTTTAGCAACAAAGGCTCTAAGGAAGGGTCAAGCTCTTCGCCGACGTTTTCCAGCAACACGGGAGTGCCAAACTGGATTGAGTTCTCCAATGTGCGCATGTAATCGCCGTCTGTGAGCTTGATCACTGTAAGTTTGTTGTCTTTTTCCATGTTGCGAATCCACTTGTTCGCCTGTCCTTGCGGGTCGATCATTAGCGGCCATCGTCGTGAGTTGAATACAATAATGCCATTGTCGACAGAGAAGCCATCAGTGGGCAATCCGTCGATGTTCCACTTCCGGATCAGCACAGCATCACCCAGCGTTCCATTGAGTGATGGGGAATCACTGCATGGGATGCTCAGCTGCTTGCACCGTCGAACCCAGTCGTTCACGGTTTCTTGGCGATACACGGATGTGAAGGGACCGAGATACGCCACCACACCAGCTGACATGAGTACATCGCCTGTGAGTCGACTGTACTGGATGCGGAGATCCTCAGCAAACTCTGTCCAGCGGGTCTTCTCTCCACCGAGACTCTCGATCAGCGTTGACGCACGCACCAGCTTCTTGCCGGTGAGATCCACTTGGTACTCTAGGTTCTGCTTCTGCTTGGTTGCAGCGTCGAACTGGCGCTGGAGGTCCGCCAATCCATCCTCAACTTCTTTCAGCTGTCCGAGCTTCTCGTTTAGTTGCTTGAGCGTTTCTTCGAGCAAGATCTCAGCTTCCTTTAGGGCTTCACGCTTTGGGGCGACGACTTTCGAGACGTTGTCGTAAAGCGCCATCGCGTGTACCCATTTACACAAGCCTGCGGCAGCTTTGGACGCCTTTTCAGCTTTCTCGGGGCTAAAGTTCTCGTCCGAGATGTACTTGGAGACGACGACTTTCATGATCTTTGAGTCGAGGTTATCTTTGTCGAATTTCTTCAGAGTTGTGATGAACCCGGCATCACTGAGCATTTTCTGAGACGGACCCCAGTAGTCCATGATTCGCTTTGACGGATCTTGTGGGTCAGGGATACGCGCTGGTTTGATTCCAAGCATCTGACACACGCCTTCACACACGAGCTTCACACCCGCTGGTGGGTTTGCCATCGACTTCACTTCGTTGATCTCTGAGGGTTTGATGGTATCCAGCGCTTTCAGTGCTTCCTCTAAAGCAGGGATCGCCTCCGCTAAATCTGCTTCGACGCTCGCTTTCTGCTGCTCGCACTGCGCTTTTGACGCATCCGCCACGGCGACATCCGCTTGCACTTCGCTCCGTTTCACCTCGACTGCAGGAAGCTTAGACTGGATCTCAGTCATGAGGATGTCCGTGTCTTTTTTGGACTGATCGAGTACGGGCTGCAAATCCTCGAGCTCTTTGCGCATCACAGACACATTGCTCTCAGCGAACTGAATCTTCTCGAGTCCAACAACGTATCGATTCCGGGCAGCTTGCACGGATTCACGTCGCCGTGCGAGGAAACTCTTGAATGCGACGATGAGCTCCAAGTACGAAGTTGGCGTGACGTAGTTCTGTCGCCGCAACTGCTTTAGAAACCGCTCCGAGTGGTCTATGACACTCACGTGGAAGTACTGACACGTGTCGACGATCGCTTTGCGCACGCCCGCGCTGTCCATTTCGACATCCGACAGAAATTTCTCCGCGACAGCGACAAGTGCGTCCGAGGGCCACGCTGTGAACCAGTCGATCGTGCAACAGTTGATGAGCGACGGGAACTTGCGAAGTCGATCACGGAACGCATCACCGATCGGCGAACATGCGAGCACGATGTGCAAGTTGCTGCGCACGCGCTGCAGGAAGAAAGAGTAGAGCTGCGTCTGGTTCATGTTGTCGCCCACGGTTTTACCAAATTTCTCCTTCACGTGTGGACGCACTGCTTCACAGATACCAACGCGTTCATCGTGGGGAAACAGGTTTGGGATCTCACCAGAATTGAGCATGTTGTTGATATCTTCGACAAAGCCGTCGTACTTGATCTGCGTGTCGCTGAACAGGAACACGAGTGGGCGAGCGCCAGTGCCAGCGAGCCGCAGCACGTCTTTCATGTCTTCTCGCCATTCGTTCATCGTGTAGTTCTTGGAGATCTCGATCTGTTTGATCTCGAAGTCGACAATGAAGGTCGACAGCCGCGTCAGACTCTGTCGACCACTGCCACCGACGCCAACAAGCAGCGCGTTGCCTCCGGGCATGTTCAGCACGCGGACAATGCGGGACAAGTGCTCGATCGCAAACAGGAACATCACCAGATTCATCGGTTTGCGACTGATGCCGTTGTATTCCGTCAAGTACCCATCCAAGCACTGGATCAGGTTGGTGATGCCGTCAAAGTCACCCTCGAGTCGCACGTCAATCTCTTTATACAGTCGAGGGCTCGCGTCTGGATCCAGATAGTCACCGAAGAAGAGGTTGCGCATGTCAGATGCAGTGACCGGACCGTCTCGCCCGCGCTTCAAAGCAGCAAACACTTTGTCAAAGTTGGTCGCAAAGTGCTTGATCGTGATCTTTTTCTGCGTGTCGTTGAACCAGTCGCGGTCTTCGTCATCCACGAGGCGATCACCGATCACTCGCAGTGATTCATGCACCCAGAGCTTCACGAGCGAGTTTGCATTGAACTGGTCGCTGGGCACGACCAACATGATTCCCTGCACGATGCGAGAAAAGTCTCGCAGATTGAACGTGTAGTGAGACTTCTTTGGTGTCGGCAGTAGCGCCTTCATCGCGAGCTGGTAGAGCTCGAGCGTCGCTGAGACCACGGCCTCCGACAGTCGCTTCACTTCCGGTAAAAAGTTGTTGCTCCCAAAGTACCAGTTCAGAATCGTCGTGAAGATGCGCGTGAGCGTCAGGTCGTCGAATTCGGAGAAGCAGAGCAGGTTGAAGTGGCGCAGCAATCTCGGAGTGACGTTGTTGCGACCGCCGCCCGGCGGTCCCATCGCCGCGAGAACGATCGTGTCGACAATCTTGCGCCACGCCATTTCTTTCAGATCATAGTAGCCGTCACTGTCAATAAGCTGTCGCACCAATTCGATAGGCGGCTGGGCTCCGTAGGTTTCCACTAGTGGCATGTTGAGATCGTCCACAAAGATGATCGCATCTTTACCCATGGGCGGCCCGTAGACACCTTTGCGGCGCTTGTCGAGTTTGCCATCAATGATGTTCTGCGTCATGTTTGCAGACGTTTTCGCTGAAAACGAGAGCATGATAACAGAGTACTTGTCCTGCGGCAGCACTTCGTTCAAGATCGACGACATGTAACATGACTTGCCCGTCCCTGTCGGCCCGCACACCAGCACTTTGCACTTGTTCGTGACAAGCAACTGAACCAAGTACTCCAGTTGAGCTGTGAAGATCGTGGGCACGACGATCTGGTTGAACGGAGTGTTTGGCTGAATCACGTACTCCTTGAGCATCTCCTCCCACTTGAACCACTTGCCCTCTTCGATGTTAAAGTAGTAGTCGTGCAGGTTGCCCTTCGCCGGCACCGGCAACGTGAAGTTGTACGTGTTCTTCCCGTCTTCGAACGCCGGTTTATTCCACTTGCGCACTTGGAGCGCGCGGCTCACGACCACGAACTTGGACTCGAGCGCTTGGATATTCTCCACAATCGCACGGAGAAAATCGCAGAACCGCGTTCTTCCCTCTGAGTTGACGCTCTCTCCAATCGACCATGTCAGTGAGAAGAGGAAAGAAGCTTCAATGCACGCCTTCTTCTTGGACCCGGGGTCTCTCGCCAGTTTACACATCTGCGCTTCAAAGATGTGGATCAAGCTTAGCACGAGGTTGGTGTCCACTGTCGGTGACAGCTCCACGAGCTCTTTGCGCACGAATGCGATGCACGGCTCGACTAACCAGGAGAACAGGAAGTAGATCAACGCGCGCTGCTCACTGCTGATCTCAATCGGCCCTGGAGGTGACGCTGGATCGTCCTCGATAACAGTAATGGAATCAAGCCACGAGTTGAGCACTGGCAGCCATCCAAGTTGCTCGGGTTCCATGTAAATCATCCCACAGCGGGATACAGTCGCTGGCGAAGCGACGAGCAAGTCCATTGGCTCGAACATCATGCTCATCACTGGACTCATCGCGATGATCTCGCCACTCATGAGACACAACTTGCGGTTATCGTCGAGCACAGTGTTCATGTTCTCGATCCAAACTGCGTCGACTGGACCGTCAAACATGAGCCATTTGCGATCCGGGGACGGATTGTTCGCCAAGTTCCGGTAGTTGATCGCCAGAACCCCATCATTCCACTCATGCGAGACCGCGTCGAACTGACCGTAGAGCTGCCCCATCGTGACGGATTTCGGGTTGATGACTGCCACCTGGACTTCCGTGTACCTCGGGTCATTCGGCAGCAGTTCGTGCAAATTAGCGAGAACATCTGCAAGGACCCGCCACGAGCTCGTCTTCCCCGAGAAGGGCATGCCCACGACCATGAAGCCGTGCCGCACGATCATCATTTCGTAGATCTGGATCACCTTTTCGATAAAATTTGGCACCGGCTGCAGGTTCATGCGCTTGCAGACAGCGTTGATCGAGTTGAGCATATCAGCTCGGTCAGGAGGATCGATCGTCACGCCAGGGAACAGATCCGACACGATGCCGTTAAACAGTGGGACATCGGGCGACAAAAACTTTGGCAGGTTCACGTCGATGATCGAACGCAGCACGAGAGTTCCTTCCTGCAAGTGACCTTCTGCGCGCTTCAAGTTACCAGCAGCTCGCAGCACCGCCATGACTGCTCGCATCCCGTAGTCGTAGTGTGATTGCGACGACAACTGCTCCGAACAGAGCGTGTACGTGGTCGTGATCTTCTTGGAGAGCGCGCTTGCGTCCATGTACCCATACGAGTAGAGCATGATCTCGGCAATCATGGCATAATCTGGCACCATCATCGCCACTGTCCGGAAGAGCACTTTGAGGTTATCTGGGAGCTCTGCCCGTCCTGCATACCCAGGATTCATCGTGATGAACGGACAGCACGTCGGATTCAGTCTCAGGTCCGTGCCTTCAAACACGAAATTCGCCACTTTCTGAGCTTTCGCGAGTTGGATGCACAGAATTTGCTGCGCGATCACAGAGAGCACTTCCAACTGAATGCGGTTGAACTCGTCAAAGCACGCCCACGCGCCGGAACTCGCGAGGCCTTTGAAGAACTTGCCCATCGCAAGGTAATCGAGCCCATCCGAGCAGTTTGTCACCACGCACTGAATCGCAATCGCCTTTGCGAGGTCCTTCGTGGTTTCAGTTTTGCCTGTTCCCGCCGGTCCCTCTGGCGCCCCGCCGAGATTCAAGTGGATCGCACCCATGAGTGTTCGATAACAGCGATCTGTGAGCGGGGTGATTACCAGTCGCATGCTGTTGCCGAGATACTCGAACGCGTAGAGCGCGAGCGTGTTGATCATTCGGCACTCAAGGGTGTGTGGCTTGCCTGTTTTTGCAGACACACTGCCCTGGACCCAGTAGTACCGCAGCTGCGCGAGCCAGTCAAAGTCTAGTTTGTTCGAGATCTTGAGCTCGACAAGCTCTGCGATAGTGTCGCGGTTGTGCACGTCCATGACGACAAGCGCCCCCAGCGTGATGCGAATCAGCTTTGGTAGCTCGCCACGCACCAATTCAACCGTTCGCAACAGTTCAGATCGCAGCATCTGCAGATGACCACTCAGCGCCTGCGGTCCCTTTTCACTGCTGAGCGCTTTTTCAGTTTGCTGGGTCCACATTGTCTGGTTCACTGCAAGCACAACTTGACCCGGCCATTGTTGCACCCACATGAGCCGATCTTTCGTTGGGTAGTCCATGATCGACTCGTCCAAATGGTACGCGACGCTTTTCCGCATCGCTGCCTCGACTTCTTCGAGCCACACTTCGACGTTCCCACCCGAGTTGTTCGGGTTGATGAGGTTCTGCTCGATTTTCTCATACGGAAACGGCACTTTTTCGTTCTCGGGACTCAGCATTGCTGTGATATCGAGGTTTTCCTGGAACTCGAGCTGAGAGATGCCGTCGAAGGCTTTCTTCAGATGAGGCTGCACACGCAGCGGGTCTTTTGTCTCGGCGAGGATCTCGAGCAGCTCGTCGTTCGACAAGAAGAAGAAACGCGGGAAGTAGAGTCGCTTGGTCTCCAAGTAGTCGTTGAGTCCTTTCTGAATCGTCTCGAGGTCCTGGTTCGACTGCTGTAGACTCGGGAGCAGGTCGTCTCGCTCGGCGACTTTGAGAACCGCTGGGTTTGCCACAGTCTCCTGCATGTTGCGTCTCCAGTTTGCGTCGACTTTTCGAAACAGTGCTCCTTCTGCCGGCATTTGTCGCATGATATCGTCCGAGCTGAAGATCGGCTCGAGGTACAACCACGTGGCTTGCACTTTGATCCAGTTGTCCATAATGTCTTGGATGCTGATGAGCATCTTCTCCCACTTGGTGATGCGCTCAAAGTACGGCTTGTTGTACCGACTCCCTCGCATCGACTGGGTCTTCACGATCTGGTCATCGATGATCATCTGGATTTCGTCAGTGCCGCACAAGATCGACGTGCCCGTCGACCGGTACTCCTTGGTGCCGAATTTGACGCCCTGCCACTCCACTTCCATCTTGTCGAGTGCTTTCTCAAGCGAGTACTCTTTCGACGCGCTCACACAGGTTTCTTCGATCGCAGACGTGAAACGATGCAGTCCGAGGTTAGTCATCTGGTTGATGTTGGATCCTTCGTGGACTTGCACTTCAATACCCGTGATCTTCTCAATGTCCTCCCAATGGCGCTGCCGAATACCAGGAGTGCAGAGCAGCGACATCAGCGGCACGTAGCTGTCGAGCATCTCGTCGAGCGTTTTCTTGACTTCCTGCGCCATCGTGATCGCCACTGCGTAGACATCCATGTTCTTCTCGCACTCCTTGATGATCTTCACAATCGTGCGCCGGAACTGGTCGCAGTCGCGCTCGGTTTCTTCGGCATTCACAGAGGCAAGAGGAGCTTCGCGGCTGAACGTCACTTTCTCCATCGCTTGCGCGATCGTGGTCCACAGCCGCTCAATCGGACCAAGCATGTCGTACAGTTCGGTCAGCATCGTCTGGTTGTTGGTGATATTCATGCCGAGCATGGTTTCTTGCTCCTTGATCGCTTCCGCCTCGGCTTCTGCATCTTCAAGTGACTTTCTCGCTGCTTCAATGCGCTTGAGGATGCTCCCCGAGTCAGCGAGGTTCGCATAGTCCCGCATTTTCTCAATGCGCCGCTGCAGCGAGGAGCACTGGCTCATCAGTTGCTCCTGGCGTCCTTCGACGATCAGCTCGAGTTCATGCTGGCGCTTTGTTTGCAGCTCCATGCTCTTTCGCTGGAACCCCTTGACGTTCTCGGGCCATCGGAACGTGTTGAAGAACAGCTGGACCTCCTCGCGCGACATTTGAAAATCATGCTCCTTGAGGAACTGGATGCGGCTACAGACGTCTTCATAGAGCTTTGTGTTGAGTGAGTCAATCAACTGGATGCTCGAGAGGTAGAATGCGTCCAGCGCCTTGAGCTCGAACGAATCAAGCGGCTCAGCAGTCAGCTTGGCGACGATTTGCTCGTACTCGACGATCATCGCGCTCATCTGCTTGGTGTTGTCTGCGGATACTTTTGCGAGAATCTTCGTGGTGTAAGCCTTGATCTTTGTGGTCAACTTGACTTTGACTTCGGCGCACGAGACCGCAAAGAGCTTGAAGTTATACTTGTCGCTGATGAACGTCATCACGCGCTCCTCAAGGCTCTTGAGGTCGCTCAGCTCGCTTTTAAACACTTCAAGAACCTCGTAACAGGAAAGTCCCACGGGAGCAGAGCCTTCAGAAGAAGTTGATGCAGAGGAAGGTGTCACTCTATCTTGGCAATTCGACTCCAACAGCGACTTGATCTTTGCGTCGTACTCGCCGTTGATGAGGTATGCAAACGGCTGAAAAAGCGTGAGCACCTCGGTCGGTTCCTGCATGTGCTCTGCAAGGACGTCCGAGAGGATTTTCTTTGCGTGCTTCACGAAATTGTCATCGAGCATCATGGTACTCGGTCCCAGCGACCCTGAGCTTCGGAACTTCACGGGGATCTTGGTCTGAGAGTCGATGCGAGGGAAACCGTGCGATGCTTCGACAATGAGGTTGATGGAGCTCGTGACTTTCTCTCGCAAGGCGCTCGGAGATGGATCGATGAAGAGCACTTTGTGTCCCACTGGCAGTGCGCCACTGCCATTTTCGCCCTGGAGAATGCAATCGACAGACAGCAGCAAAGCAGCCTCGCCATGGAAGTTTGGGTTTGAGAAGCGCTGGAAAAAGCGCACGAACTCGTCGATAGATTTCTCGACTGTCTCGCGCAGATTGCGAGCCATGAGAACAGATGCGGCGTTCAGCACTCCGATGAAGCTTCGGTACCGGTTCAAGTCGGGGTCGCCATTGGGAAAACCCAAGTCGGTGGACAGAGAGTGATTCATCGCAGGATGCTGCTGCGAATCATGCGCGAGTCCTTCAAACTCAAGTCTTCCTTGCAGGAGTTGCTGTCCGGGATCACTTACCTTTTGCTTCTTTGGAGAGGTTTTGTTCGCTGAGCCTTGTGTGGCGCTACTGTCGAAGGCGCGCGATGACGCAGAAGTTCCCAAGTTGAGGTGGCCAGCACACTCGTCCACACGCTTCGCAGCTGCAGCAACCCAGCAGGTCTTCAGACAGTCCTTCACGAGCTCTGCACGTCTCGAGACCGCATCCACAAAATGGTTCACTGTCCGTGGTAGCGCTGCTTTGAAACTCGGGCTCGCAAGGTCAATGAACAGGATATTTGCAAATGTGACGTGGAACGCCTCGTTCCCGCCAGGAGAGATGTCCCACTCGGACGGCGGGGCTTCCAAAAGCCACTGCTCCTGGAGAGCAAACGTCACTGGGCTGATCGCAAACAGCTTTTGTTCTGTGAGCTCTCGCGCTAGGCGAACACGATTGACGTCGATGCCCGTAAACCGCAGCACTCGCCAGTCGTTCGACCGGTAGAACTCGTCGATCCACCATTTCTGCTCGGCGCGCAGAAACGGCGGATAGATGTTCATGCGCAGACACGCGTTGTCGTCCAAGATATCGTACGAGAGCATCGTGCGTCCCACGGTCTCGTAGTAATCCGTGTACACTTCCTGGAAAATCTCGGCGATCATCGTCTCGCAGCGGTCGTCGAACGCCTGCATCCCGTGCCGATCGAGTCCAAATGGCGGCGGGATCTGCAGTTTCCGCAGAATTCGGTGCGGTCGCTCGGAGCCCATGGGAAGCGCTCTCGCCTTTGAGACGTACACGTCCACCTGTCGCCAGTACGCCTCCATGGTGGTGATGTACCGCTTCTTCTCACGTTCAAACGTACGGGGTGACGCCTCCAATGGATCGAGCAGCAGCATTGCATGCTGCGAAGGCGGGATCGACCGTGCCGGCGCTGCTGTTGCTGCTGAATGATAATTTCCTGTTTTTAACGACGGCGATGGTGACATCTCACCGTCTTCCATGTCAAACGCAAACTGACTCCTCACTGACGTCGATGTCTTCTGCTGCGGCTGCTTGGTAAGCAGCGGTTTGGTCGGCGATGGGACTCGGAACACCCCCGGGCTGCTCTCAACGTGGCGCGCAAACGCTCTCGACCCATCGACAAACACGCTCAGCTCCGGTTGCAGCTGCTTGGCTGATGACGCATGATTCAGACTTGAGGGGCTTTCCCACTGCGCTGCTGATGATATCGTTCCTAATGTTTGTTGAGCTCGAAGGGTGGAGTTGCCACTTGCACGCTCCAGTGCTGGACATACTGCGATGCCTTTGCTCGATGGAGAGCGTAGCGGCGAGCTCGTGAGGTTTGCTGGTGCGTGAATCGCGTTCCTCGTGAAGCCCGAGATCTCCTCAATCGTCAGCGTGCGCGCAGTCGGCGTGTAGTACGCGCCGATGCGGTCGCTCAGCTTGTAGTAGCCTCGGTCTTCGACGATGCTGCTTACAGCAGATGCACTGCTGTCGTTTCCGCTGCCACCGGCGCTCCCTGCAGAGTGGTGTTTCCTCTGCTTGCGAGGCGGCTCGCCATACTGTCGCGGTCCTGTGAGCCCACCGAACGGTCCCATCATCGCCAGCATGTCGCTCTGCACGTCCAGCAGGTACTCGTTGGACGCCTGCGTCGCGCGCGGAGTGGTATTGGGCGCGGAATCACCTGGCCTGCCGCTGTAGTCGTGGACATCGCAGTTGCGCGTGTTGATCGCGGACTGGAGCATCTTGAGCCGCGCGATGCGCACGGGGCTCTTCTTGGGCGAGCGCGCGGTGGTCTTGCGGGCGTCGCACGGGTCGTCCGGCGAGCCACCGCCGTTGCCGACATCCTTTATCATCGCCTTCAACTGCTGCTGGTACTGCGAGTGCTACAGAAGGGCCGGTGACGTACGTAGCAAGCTGGCGGCAATGAAGATGGTGGCGTGAGAGGGCGAATGCGGAACCACCGCGTCGTTTCGCGTGGGTGGGTGGGTATGGGTGCAGATGGTAGAGGGTTTTGAGTTGGATTTATCATTTGGAAATGTTATGCTGATCGTAGAATTACGACCGTTTATTGGATTTATACAGGTAAAACTTGGTATGTCCGTAGCACCACCTCTGAGAATCTATGAGCCTTTGTCGAGTGAGCAATCATTCCATCGATGTCCCCGGTTTATCTTGATTCGTGTATGCCAAAGTCCCTTCTTGTACTCCCTCCACAAATTGATATATAAGTCGTTTTCGTCCGAGCCAACCTCTATTGACTCAAAATGTCCCCTTGTTAGTGTCCCTTCCTAGATGTCTCGATTACCGGGTTAAAGCTGGTATCGGAATGATGGTCACAGCCAAAATGAGCTCCTCGAGTGACAGGATCTTGAAGAGGCACAGAGACGTTGATTGATTGACTGGACAGCGTTTGACTGTGGCTGATGCAGCAAAAGGTGTCCATGGCATGGTGATGCAATAGACTTGCTTCCTTCTTTATGCGATGGTGCTGGCCACGAAAGCCTGTCTACGCATGTAGTACACGAGATCACGGCCATCTGAGTCCATCTGTCTCCATGCAGCGACTGCCGTCGCCATCGCCTTCGCGCGCGCGCACGAGAGAGAGACGAGCGAGCCCTTCCTTTCCATTCGCCCAGCAGGCGCCTTTTCGAGTAGTACCGAGTAGTTTCTCTTTTCCGACACGAATACGACCATCGCCAGCCAGCTCAATTCCCAATTCCCACTTGATTCTGATTCGACAGCTCAGCTGTATCATCATTCATCCCCAGGTGAGCTGACGCAGCATGGTGCAGCACGACATGCGCGCCGAGCCAAAGGACGACGGCAACGATAACCAGAGCGAACCCGACTTCGAGGAGCGCCAGGAGATCTTCCAGCGCTCGGACGAGGAGATCGCGCTCGCGGCGCGCCAGTTCACGGCCGCGGGCGTCGTGAGTACCAAGCAGCGCCGGCTGGAGGACGATACGGTGACGCCGGCGAGTCTGCCGTCGTACGCGTTTAATTGCACCAAGGAGCTGCTCTGTCTCGAGTACGTTGCGGGCTTCCAGAAGCAGTTCGAGCGCATGTTTGGCGCCAAGCGCCGACCGCTCTACTTGTTCCCGCCCAATGAAAAAGGGACGCCAAAGTTCGTCTGCACCACTATCCGGCCGACGCTGCTCCCGTTCCGCGATCTCTACGACCACCAGTCGCTCGCGCGCTTCCTCGCCGGCGTGATCGAGTACGAGCCGCTCGCTGACCCCATCGCGCCGCCGCGCTGTCTGCCGTCGCCGACGCTCACGCTCAAATGGCGCGCGGGCGACAGCTTTGACTTTGCAGTGCTGCTCGTGTCGTTTCTCATCGGCGCGGGCTACGACGCGTACGTGGTGCACGGCATTGCGCCGCGCTGGATCTGCCTGCTGGACCAGAGTAAGACACCACTACCTGTGACGCTTCCCAATGAGGAGCCGACCAAGAATAAGCAAGCAAAAGAGACGCGCGAGTCGGGTCAAATTGGAGCTAATGATAACCCGAACAGCCCAGCAGAGAGCAAGGCGACCAGAGCAGCATCGGCAGGGTCGGAAGGCAAGCTGCTTGCGAGTCGGTCCGCGTTCACGAGCAAGTACCTGGAGATGCAGAAGCAGCAGCAAGACAACAACAGCGAGCACAAGCAGCAGCACCAAAAGCACCAGCTGGACGTGCTCTACGACGACGATGACGACGACGACGACCCGCTCGAGGGCAAGCGTGTGCACGCCTGGGTGCTCGTGCGCGCGGGCAAGAGAGACCTCACGGACCATTTCTTCATTGAGCCGAGCACGGGACGAGTGTACTCGCTGCGCGAATCGCCCTATCTGGTCATCGAGAGCGTCTGGAACCACGAGAACTACTGGGTCAACATGCAAACGAGTCAGCCCGTGTACACGACGCTCTTCGACTTGGCGAACCCGACTGACTGGGAGTACGTCTTCCTCTCGGCGTCTGAGCGCAAGAACGCCAAGGGCGACGGAGGCGACGACTCGAAAGGCGGCATCGACCTCGGCGACGACCTCAAGTCGCTGCACTCGGTCGGCTCTTCTGCTGGAGGCGCTGGTTTGTCCAGTGTGACTGCAGATGGCGACAACCAGCGAGACGGTGACGACGACGAAGAGCTGATCCTCGACGTGCCGCCGTCCTGGGTCGCCAAGCTCCACATTGACCGCGTGACGTACAAAAAGCGGTTCGTGGCCGATGCGCAGCGGGTGACGCTCTATCAGCGCGCCAAGGTCGAAGAGTTTGCCGAGAACAACCACGACCAGGGGCTCGTCACGCGCGTGACGCTCTATCGCGACAACGCGTGCACTCTACCGATCGAGATCCGCGAGGTTTTCAAGAACCGCAAGGACAAACTCGAATCGCGCACGCGGTTCCCGCTTGAGAGCAAGTTTGAAGAGCATTTCGCACCGGGACGGCTCCCCGAGGCGCTCAAGGCGCGCATCGAGTGGATCGGGTACCGCCGCGAGTTTCATTTCTACACGAGCGCTCGCATGGACGGGCTCATGAAGCGTGAAGAGTTCATCCAGAAGCGCACGATGGAGCATTTCGAAGGCCGCGATGATTTCCTCATCTTCCGGTCGGTCACCCTCACGACCGAGAAGGACGAAGTGGACTCGAAGAACCCGTACGTACTGCCTGGGGGTCCCACGGGTGAGCTCTCGATCAAGAAGATGAAGGAGAAGTTCGCACGCAACTCGTCTCTCCCAGCCGACGACGACGCGCGAAAGAAGACGTACAACGTGCAAGAAGGCAACATCCGCGTCAACTTCCACTACGCGACGGGGAAGATCACCGCCGGCTCACGGGTGTACTTCAAGGCGCTCAACACGCCCGTGGAAGTGGTGATGGCGGACCCAAACGCCGCCAAGCCCAAGCTCTCGATCCTCGACGACGAGCTCCGCGCGTCGCTGCAGATGGAGAAAGACTGCTACAACGCTGTGCGTCACGCCGAGATCGAGACGCAGGACATCCTCAAGATCCGCAAGCGCGAAGAGATGGCGATCGTGCTGGAGACCAGCTTCTTCGACCCGAGCGAGGACGAAGCCAAGGCGAGCAAGAGCGACGACGCGAAGGACCACGGCAAGGACGTAAGTCGCTCTCACTCGCTTGGCTCAGCTTTGCGCCCTCGCCATGCCTTTGTATCTCTTCAGTGGTCTATCTACCTCGGTCTTATCTGGTTTCTCTGTGTGCCCGCAGACAAAGAACGAGATTGACTACCTCACGCCGTTCCTGCAGAGCATTCACGCCAGCAAGGACCTCTCCAAGGAGGACGCGCAGACCGTGCGCGAGATGTGTCTGCGCAACCTGAAGGAGCGGCTGCTGGAGCGCGCCAACATCATCCAGGCGAGGCTCGACAAGGAGAACAGTCTGCTCGCGAAGCGCCAGGCGGCGTTCCAGCGCAGCCAGCGCGAGCACGACCAGGGCACGGACGAGGAGTTCGAGCGCTTCTGCAGCGAGACCATGTTCCGCATTCAGATCTTGGAGCAGCGCCTCGCGAGCCACGAGGAGACTGCGCTGCAGAAGTACGCCGAGATGGACCAGCGCCTGCACAACGACCAGCGGCTCCGGGTGCTGCACAGGTAGAGAGCGACCTTGGGAGCTCTTCATGCAGAGGGCGCTGGTGTTGACTTGACTTGAGTAAGCGATAAACAGCGCGACTACAACAAACAGCAGCAGCAGACGAACAGAAAGTCTTGGGATACTAACCTCCAGTGAAGCCATCTTTTATTCGCTTTTAACGGACATTCTTGTTGTTTCCTCTCGTCGCCCAGGAAGGCTATAAACTAAAGGAGACCTACGTCGCCTTCCCTGCGGCCCGCGAAGAAACAGGAAAAAAAAGCCGCGCCAAGCGAACGACAAAAGGTTGGGATCGTCGGTGTTCTTCATTTTCAACGAGGTGGCGGCGTCCAAACCACCCAAACGCAGACGCACGCGCTCATGTCGACATACTCGAAACAAACAGTCGCGGCAGAGCTGCTGGTTGGCGCTTGTCAGCCTTCACGTACTAGTAAGCAGGCGACGCCGCGCTTAGTAATCGGCACCTCCGCCGAACATGTCCATGCCAGCGCCGAGGTCGGCTTCCTCCTCCTCTTCCTTCTCCTCAACAACGGCGGCAGCGGCGGCACCACCAGTGGCGGCGGCAGGGGCCGAACCACCTGTAGCAGCAGCAGAAAAAGCATTGCAATGCATACACAAGAGAGCAAAACGTTAGTGGCTCGTTCACGCGCCATATAGCACATGTCGATAACTGTTCGCGCGTTGGCTGGGCGGTGCTGCAATTCGACGGCCAGTGGCGACACCATGCTCCTGCTCCAGGTCCTGTCTGGCATTCGCTGTCCGTCACTGGCAGTCGTCACCACACCACAAGCGCGCGCTGTACAGGAATGAACAGAGACGTACCGGCAGATGGACCGGCGAGGAACTTGTCGATCTTGAGACCACGGCCGATGAGGTCAGCGAAGAGCTGTGGCACGTAGGCGGCGACGTCGTTGCCCGAGGCGCTGATGGCGGCCGAGATGTTCTCGGCGGTCACTTCAGCCTTGGCATCGTGGATGGCGAGGACGGCGAGCGAGGTGACAAGCTCTTCCTTCTGGGTAGCGGACAGGTCGGCGAAAGACATGGTTTTCAACTGGATGGAATAGACACTGAATCGATTTAAGCTGCAACACTCGACGGCGGGCAACGGAACTCAGCTTTGAGGAGCGCTTGACGGCGGCGCGGCGCGGCAAGCACACTCGACCCACTCAACATCCGCGTCCCAATGACTGGTGGAGAACCATCACGCGTAACGTGTTACGCAGAGTTACGCTGATTGAGCGTAACTCCCCTTTCGCACCTGAAGGATGTTCATTGGCTAAAAATAGTTTTGGTTAAGCATTCTGCACTCATTAGAATGCTCAATGCAAATAATTAGGGTATTTCTAAAACGCACTTAGCATTCCACGACCGTAAAGCACAAATTAACACCACAATATCTTTGGGCTTTTTCGCATAAAAAATGGCTCAAGATTAGGCGTCTGCAGATTTTAAGATTAGGCAAAATGTCTTCAGATGCCTAATTTTAAGAGGGCTTGGCCTTGATTGCACCTTTTGGAAAGAAAGTGTTATCAGTGCGACGCCAAAAGCACCGACGACGGGTGGGGGCGGGTAAACAACGCAGGGGAGCAACGAACGAAGCTGCACTAACGATCCCTTCCGCACGCACGCACGCACGCACGCGTCCTTCCTCATTCGCACATACATGCGCACTCTGTCGCGTCGCATCAGCGGCAAGAGCGTCGCGCCAGTCGAGTCTCCGGCGCTTTCGTCTCCTGACGAGTCGGCTAGAGGTGCGAGTGTAATATCAGGCTGGGTGCATTCATCCCCCTCAAGTTCAAATCAGTTGACCCAGTGATTTGGCTCGTTCTGTAGATATGAGATCTGTGACAGCAAGCGCGCCGCAGAGTGTGAGCGGCAGTGCGTTGATGGAACGAGACACATTACTCGCCGTGAACGACAACAATGGTGGTGGCGGCGCAACAATAGCGAGCATTGTCGAAGGAGAAGGAGCCGCGGCCATGTCGCCTACGACGCTTGCGCCAAGTGGCGGTGAAGATGCCAGTAGCGGTGGCGTGAGTTCTCCAGAAGCAGCAGCGGCTGTCACCGTGCGGTACTCGATCGATCTGCTGCAGTCGTTCCCAGAAGTGTGTCAGAAAGCGAAGAGCGGCGTCCAGACCTGCCATGTGGTAGCAGCGTTTGTGCAGGAGCGCGCAAACATGGAGACCGCGTATTCGAAAGCTCTGCTCAAAGTCGCGCAGTAAGTGGTGTTGCGTTTACGTTGAGTGTGTGCTGTGAGTAGGTAGTGAATGCGCAACGGATCCTAACTTGAATTGGCTATGCTTTCAGGAATGCCAAGGCGGACGACTGGGCTCCGCAGCTCTCTCAGTCGTGGTCGATCGTCCAAGAAACGATCGAGAAAGCAGCGGTTGAGCGCGCGGCGTTTGCCTCCAAGATGCAGTCGTCGATGGTGTCGGCAGTCAAGGCGTTCGCGTCGCAGCAGGAGATCCAAGTCCAGCGGCTAATCGCAGGTTTGTTGTTCAAGAGCCTATCACTGCATTTTGACGAGGTGTACTAAACTGAATGCGGATTTATGAATTTGCACAGAGGGCACCAAAGTGCGGAATGCGCAACAGCAGATGATCACGTCGCTGCACAAGGCAAAGGACAAATACGACCGCAAGTGCGCTGACGCAGCCGAGGTGACGTCGAATCTCCGCGTCAAAGCCGACTCGTTTGACAACGCGTCATCGGCAACATCAGCACCTTCGTCTACTTCTTTCTTGTTTGAGAGCAGCAGCGACGACAATGCGCGAGAGCTCGCTGACAAGCTCACTGCTGGTGCTGAGAAGCTCACTGCTGGCGCTGGGCAGCTGCTGACAAAGATGTGGGACACAACATCTTCTTTCGGCAAGAGCTCGATCGAACGTCAGCGCAACAAGGTCGACAGCTGCCTGGAAGACGTAATCTCTGCTGAGAAGCATTACATTCAGACAGTGGATTTCATGAACGCGCAGCGGCTTATCTACGAGCGCGAGATCAAGGAGAACTTGCACGCGTTTCAGCTCACGGAAGAGCAGCGCATCGAGTACCTCAAGGACTTGCTTCTACGCCAACAAGAAGGGTTCATGAAGACCTACCAACACTCCATTGATCTTTTGGAGAGCTTGAGGGAAAGCGTCTACTCGATCGATGAAATTGGTAAGTGTGTACTTGTAGTGTTTGTAGATAGTGTGAGTATTGTAGCGCATGGCTGGACTCAGCACTTACCCACAGTGTGATCGTGACGCCCTTTTTGTCTTGCAGCTGACATTGAAGACGCGTTCAGAAAACTCGTGGGGATGGAAGGAAGCGACGCCAACGAATTCGATCTGACGAACAACACGTTCTTCAAGCGGATGGTCCATATTCAGTCCCTGTCTGACCAAGGAAACCACATGGTAAAAGTCGTGTCAAGCACATTTGCGGATCTGATTGCAGCGGAAGACACTGTGTTGCAGTCTCTGCAGAAACAACTTCGAATCCATGAAAATAGCCATTCCAGTAGCAGCAGCTCCGATCTGTTTGGCACCTCGACATTGTCTCAGCAGACAGGATCATCGTATTTGTCAGATGAAGGCACCTCGATGAAAGCAGGATGGCAAGTCGCGAGAGACCAAGCGCAGCTTCTTATGAATGTCCATCAGGTACGACGACGTTCTGGTGAGCTGGCGCTCAATTCAATTTAGGTTATGAGTTCTCACAGCTTTGTCAACTTTGTGTGAGCAGGAATTCCGGTCTCTGTTGTCCGAGCCAGTGGCGTTGAGCCTGTCGACTATGAAACATCAATACGAGAACGCTCGCAACGCGACACAAGAGAGTTTTGCGAAATCGCACGCATCGCTGTCGATCGAATGCTATGGGCATTCTAAACTGCAGCAGAAGCTAGAAGCCAAGGCTCGAGATTTCATCGTTGTGTTCTCTTCTGTGCACGATGCCACTGGCGGCATCGGTTTCAATCAGACAACGATGAGTGCGGATCAAGCTGCGGCCCTGCTTCAGCAGTACAGCAGTTCAATCAATGACCGACGAGTCGAGTCGAAGCTGCGCCATCTCTCAGATGAAATGCGTGAGATCCAGCACCGTGTTGCAGAGAGTAATATGAACCTCAAGCAGCGGTTCAACACCTACATCCAGGTTTGTGGCTCCTTGTTATTGCTGTGTTTGGAGGAACCTGTTGCCAACATCTCACTCCACGTGATTGTGTGATTCATTATTGGTTAGGACGTGGAGGTGTTTGTTTCCGTGTACATGAAGAATGAAAAATACCGTCTCCAAATCAAGAAGAGCTCGATGTTGGCATTCGTGAAAGCCTACGAGCACATGCTCACTGGAGCTCTTGCAGTGGCTTCCAGAGCGAACTCGATCATGGAAAAGATCAGCCCGAGCAACGACGTCATCGAATTTGTTCATTGTCACCGCAAGCCGTACCAGAGAAGCAGGCGGATTGTGCCAGTCTACCACAACAACGACATCTTGAAAGATGCACTGACCGAGTACTACCGGACAAAGATAAGCTCGCCCTTCTCTGGGGCTTCCGACGAGGGAAAAATGCGACGAAGCCCAAAAGCCACAGAGAACTCTGGATCATCGCCACTGAAGACGAAGAAACGAGAGTTGGTACTTGATCTGGAAGTGATCACTGCCACGAATGGCGAGAACCAAAGAGATGGCAATCCAGGAAGCAATTCGAGTATTGACAGGATGACTGAAGGTGCAGGTGCTTCGACTGCTGAACCGTGTGAGACAGAGAATGATGTGCAGCCACTTGCGATGTCTGATTTCCAGAAGAAATTCCAGGTGAGTAATAACTTGGGAGTCTGCATGCAAAACTGGAAACCATGCTAACCTTTACACTATTTTGTTCTTCTTGATGTTTCTCACACAGCTGGACGGCCCCGAGCAAGTGGTGGAAAGCTACTCCTGCGCACTCTACCTGTCCAACTTTCCGTATCACGGTCGTCTCTACTTGACTCGAGACCACATTTGCTTCACAGGATGGAGAGATACCACTTATGTAAGTCCTCTTTATCATCTTGAACTGCGTGTACTTTTCGTGCGTTTGATAAAGTTGCGGCAAACAATGACACTAACTCCGTGAATTTTGTTTGGCTAGGTGACCTCCTATCTGGATATCACGCACATCGAGAAAAAGAACACCGCGCTCATTGTGCCAAATGCGATCGAGGTACGATTTATCACGGAGGTGTTTGATAGCCTATGCTTGAAGATTTCTCACCTGACCACCGCAATCCTGTACCTTGTTATGTTTACTTAGTTGACTGTGAATGGCGAGAAGGTTTTCTTCGCGTCGTTTGTTTTCCGGTGAGGAAGCACATGTGACGGCGATTGATCGTGAAAGTGCTTTCCTGAAACTCATGCTGAGATATGTCTTTCGTATTTTTAGGGACGAGTGTTTCCAATGCCTGCAGCAGCTCAAGGCGATCAAGAAGGGGACTGTCGCATTAATGACTGGAAGGGTGGAGAAGCAGAGCGGAGATAATGATGCCATTGCCGATTTGCAGCCACCACCGCCTCCTTCGACAGACGGCACCATGGAATCGTCCAGCGCCAAAAGCAGTCCAGTCTCGATTGCGTCCGTGGCTCCAAAGCCAACGCCAGTATCGAGTTCAGTTGAAGCAGTTGAACTCGTTACTGAGTGTGTGGCTGAAGTTTTTTCAGGTTCTGTTGTGGAAGCGTCGCCACCTCCAGTCGTCGTGCTGCCCAAGCGTATCCCAGAGAAGGATCTGATGCTGAATGAATATGAAGTCATTCTTGATGAAGCTATCCCGATCAGGTGAGTCTATAGTGTGGTGTTGGCGATGTATTTATTATGCTGGTGGAATCAACTAAGCTTTTTTTCTATCTCTACTGTGTCACGAAAACTGCAGTGTGGACTTTGCGTTTTCCACGCTTTGGGTTGAGTCGAATACGTTTCTTCATCAGCACATGAAAGACGGTGGAGAAACGAATATCAGTATATCGGACTGGAACAAGACTCCAATCACCTGCACGGCGTTGTCGACCCCTGAAACGTTTGATGGATCTCGCCGTGTTTTCTTCATCCACAACAAGAAGTACATGGTGGGACCGAGCACGATCCCTACCACGCAAGAGCAGCGATACAAGCTAGAGCCGAGCGTCCGGCTGATCGTGAGCAGCAGCTCGACCGTGACGGATGTTCCGTACTGCGACTACTTTCGCGCCGAGAACCGCTGGGTGTTCAGTGCGATGAAGAACGAGAGAGAGTGTCGCTTGCAAGTTGGGATTCGAATTCACTGGATCAAGAGCACCTGGCTGAAGAAACAGGTAAGGACACTTTTGATTTTGAGCAATGAATACTGGACGAATGCTAACACCTAGCCCATCCGCTCGATGCGCATGCTATTTTCCAGATTGAGAGTGCAGCAGTGTCTGAGGGAAAGGAAAGTGCAAAAGTTTGGCTTGCAGCTGCACTCAAGGCAGTTCAAAGTCAAACTTCTGGGTCGGCGCCTTCGAAAGCGCCAATTTCTGTCAACACAGCGCCACAAACCAGCGAATGTGCATCGGATGAAAAGAGCGTCACTCAGAAGAATGCTGAAATCACTGACACCAAGACCGCAACGCCGCCAGTTAGCCCCCGCGCGAATTTCACAGATTCTGCTGCAGACACTCATCAACGAATCGCTGCGGCACCCGAGCCAATCACCCCCAAGTTTGCGCTTCAAGTGGCGAGTCTGTGCTGCGTCCTGCTGTTCGTTTACACCATGCTCCGGATCTGCTCGACGCTTGAGCAAATGCAGATGCTCACGAAGGAGACACTCTACCAGCAGCGCCAGCAACAAGAGCTGTTCAAGGAGGTCATGCAGGCATTTCTCGAGCGAGAAAGAAATTGAGGTGGTTGATTGTATGACGGAGGCATCAATTCATTGAAAGCACGGCTGTATCAACACACCATATGAAGGCAAGCGTCATTCTACTGCATTTTCAGCAAACAGGAAAATACAAAAGCCCACACAGAAACAAAACAGGGCGAGAGCGAGGAAGCGCAAGCGCAGTGGCAAGCAAGCGACGCACACACAGGTCACTTTGAATGTATCTCTATTATTTAAAACTCGTCGTCCAGTTCATCGTCGTCGTCATCAGCCTGAAGAAAGACAAGAGAAGCAAGCCGCCAAAAGAAGGTAAGAACCATGGACAAACCCTGCTCTGCTGCTGTTTGTGTACGAACATCAAGTGCACTTACCTCTTCAAAGTACGGCGAGAGCGCTGCAAAGTTGAGCTGCGGGATCTCAGGCGGTCGACTCAAATGTTGGAAGCACTCAGCGTCCGGCAGCAGCTGGACTTCGCTCAAGTCATCTACACGCCACACATACAATGAGCAATTCAAACGTCAATAGCCATGCAAAAACACATTGACAGCGTATGAAGTCCCAAGATGTCGTGTTTGGTACCATCGGAGTGAAGCTCGTCAGGCTCGTCTTGCTCTGGAGAAAAATCAGCCGGCTGGTGGTCGTCGTTCTTGTGGCTCGTTGCAAACATGAGCGAGCTCTGCAGTACTTGGATTTCTCGCTGTAGCGCCGCACAATTCTTCTTTAGCGATAGGTTTTCCTGGCGAAACAGCGCGTTCTCTGCACGATGTCCCCACATGAAGATCAGCAGGTGTCTTGTTAGACAAATGGAGACTCGAGCCAGATGGATTTATTGCAAGATCACGTACCAAAGTCCAGGTCACCGCTGCCTTGATTGCCCTGGTTGTTGCTGCTGGTGCTACTTTGAGGAGCTGTCTTCCCACAAGTGCACTGGCGGGATTGATTCGCGAGAAGCCCCCTGTTGCCGCTGCTCTTGCTCACCGTGTCGACGTACGAGTTGAATTCGTCGCGGATTTTCGACAGGATTCGACCATATTGCTGTAGCATATCCAGCCACAAGTGAAAGAGTGAGTGCGTATGAATGAAGCTCAGCGCGAAGGTTTGAATGCGAAGAATGAAGATCCGAGACGACAGATTACTAAGTGAACTCACCTCATCTTGCTGGATAACAACATCAAGCGCTTTCTGACAAGCCCGGAATCGAGACGCCGCTTTCTCGCTCAGCTAAGGTGACAGCTGAATGGATCAGTCACAATGACAACACGGTGGAACTTTGGAGAGAGAACAAGCATTGTGCGTACCTTGGATCGCTCGATCTCGTTCAGGCGCTCGGTGAATTCGACCTCAAGCTGCACAGTGCTGGATTTGAAGCCTCCGACAGTCTTGCCTACTGTCGCTGTTACTGATGATCGTTGCTGCGGATATGCTGCTGCTGCTGTAGAATCTAAATTGTTGCTACTGCTGCTGTGCTGGAGGTTCTTGGCTCGCGACAGCGATGTGAACGACGAAGAAGTTGACGCAAAAGTATCCTGGCTCCGACTTTTCTGCGGATGGTGAGGCAGTAATTGGTTGGTGGAAGTGAACGCTGCGCTCGATGGGCGATAGCCTCCAGTATACGCTGCTGAGACTCCGTCAGACGCCAGCTGCCTACTGAGCAGAGACTTTGGCGTTGGCTTTGAAGCAGCCGAGGCCGCGAGACTTTGCAGTGCCGCGAACTGCTCGTGGGTCATCTGCGCGCTGCTCTGCTCGACAGCGTTGAGGAGCTTCTTGCGGATCGTCGACGCGGATTGGCAGCGCCTAGTGAGCGGTACGTAGCGATGTAGTGTCAGGTAAAAGGTCCGAGCCAACTAACCAACAGTCATCATCACAAGGCTGTTACTTCTATACCTGAGTGTACTTTGGAGATTTGATGGCGACACAAGAGCTGTAGGCTGCGCTACGGTAGCTGCTGCTGCTTTGGCTTTCTCGATGTACGCAGCTTTCACGGATGATGAGCGAGCAAGGGCGGCTTTGGTGCTAATGCTGGAGTTGTTGCTGCTGCGGACTTTCGATCGAGTAGCACCAGCAGCACCCGAAGAAGGATATTGCCGGTCGCACATGTCGATCCGCAGATCCAAGAAGGCGTCCTAAAGTCAGAGTTTACCACGGAGACCATAACGACAGCGGACAGTTGGGTTATAAAGATCAGCAGCAGATTGAAAGGAGTCAAGCCAACGCATTAAGAGAGAGAGAGACAAAAGACAGAAAGCAAACCTTGGCATCGAGCTTTGACGGCGTCTCGGGCTCCGTGCTCTTTGATCCGTAGAGCTACAGTTAGTTATACGCAGCACAACATTAGCGAGACTTCAATCGACAACGCGACCATGAACAACTCGCTGGTGGGCTTCCGAGCTTACGGACGGAGCCTCGTACGCCGCGATTCGTCTTCGCAGCATCGCTTCTCGGCCTGCGCATACGCCCACCGCCTACCACGCACAAATGGAAATGCAGACTGGCTGGTTGGCTGACTTAAGGCGACGACAAAGCCTATAAATCGCCTGGAAACGAGCGCTAATCGAGCCGCATACAGTATGCATTGTTAAAATAGAGCAGTCTCGCTGTAAATACTTCACGCGAGAAATAGACAGAGACTCGAATGTGCGCGGGGGTCAAATCATCAATGGTACAATTCTCGTTCTGTTGCTGCACACGCACACACAAGGCGCTCCTCTATGCGCGCAAGCGCCTCATCTCGGTCTCTCGCTCTATTTGTCTAATCACTGTCTTCGTCCTCGTCCTCGTCCTCGTCGAACACACCCTTGCGGCGATTGCAGTTGAGGTGCATGTCTGCGAAGCTCGTGTCGAGCATTGCGAAGCCGTTGCTCTTCTTCGCTGGCTCCTTCTCTTCCTCTTTTTCCTCTACCTGCTCGCTGCCTTCAACTGCTGGTTGCTGCTGTTCTTCTCCTTCATTCTCTGCTGGCGCAGCCTTTTCAAACGCCTCTGGCCTGCATTCCCAAAGCAGCATTTCGTCACGTTAGCTTCGTTACCTCTCAATACGATTACATGAACATCTTTGTATTGCGTCGTACCACATGTCCATAGTCTTGAGGTTCTTGATCTGGTCCTTGTAGAGAATGTGCTCCACGATGGACGTCACCGCCGCCTTCTTCTTGCCCTTCGACGTCGACGCCTCTGCGTCCGAGTCTCCCGACGCCACAATAAGGAAGTCGCCTACAGAAGGACACACGCACACAGTGCTGTATTAGCAGTCTGCACACATCCCACACATACGATTTTGCAAATGCTTGCTACACGCACCTCGCTTGACCCAGATGAGCTTGCGGAACTTGGTCGGCAGCATGGTCACGGACACCGCGCCGTGCTCGTCCTGCACTTCAAAGAGGTTGCTGCCGCGCAGCCCGACGACCTTGACGATCTGCTCGTTCTCCTTGGGCTCCGGCGCGTCGTAGAGCACCTTCTTGGTCACGCCCTTGCGGTAGTTGGTCTTGCGTCCGCTGCCCGACATGCTTGGTATCTGCTCTTCTTCTTGTGGAGCTCTTCGCAACTTTGCTTTATCGTCATTGCGCTGCCAATCACCGTCCAAGATGGCTGTCAATCGTCTTAAGTTCGCATTGTGGCAACGGCATAGATTCGTCTTGCTTTCTTTGTTGAACGATTCAGCGCGTTACGTTCGCAATACCTTCACATTAAGTTCGTCCAAATATCGAGTGTTGAAATTGGTAATTTCGAGTCTTGAAGGAAAGAAACCAATAAAACCTCTCTAAAATGATCCATCGCGTTCGAGAGGGTTCGAGAGCCACCGAAGTCACAAGCGAGCGGATTATTCATTGCGGGAGACAGACACAGAGCGATGGCTGGAAGAGGACGCGGCCGCGCGTCGACGCTGCCGGCGTGGATGACCAAGAGCGACGGCGGCGGCAACCTCGCCAGCCCCCAGCAGCGCGTGACGTCGCCGTCGGCACCCGCAGGCTCACCCGGAGGCGGTCGCGGCGGACCGCCGCCTTCCATCCCGTCGCCTCGCAAGGGACAGTTTGACGACGCCCCCGAGCCTCCGCGCCGCGGCGGTGACGATAGCAGCAACCATAGAAGAAGCAACGAACGCTTGAACGGCGGTGGCCCTGCGTACAACAAGCGCTCACAGTCCCCCGCACGACCGCCTCCGCAGCAACAGCAGAGCTGGCGCGCTGGAAGTAGAGAGCGTTCGCGTTCGCGCTCCCGAGACCGACAAGCGCCGCCAGCGCCGCGCAGCCGAGAGTTCTCGAGAGACCGAGAGCAGCCGCCACGAGACGACTGGAATCGTCGACCGCCTGCTCCTTCGGGTGGTTACAACAACGGCTACGACCGACGCGCAGAGTACCCGCCACGCGAGGACAGGGGTCGCCGATCGCGCTCTAGAGACCGAGGCTACAGTGGCGGTGGAGGCAGCCGCAATGGCGGCGGCGGTGGTGACTACCGCAGTGATCCTCGATACGCCGACCGCGGGTACTCATCCCAAGGTCCTAGCAATGGCGGAGGCGGCGGTGGTGGTGGTGATCGCTACGAGTCGTACTTTCGCGGAGGCGGCGGAGGATCGGACTACCGAGGAGGTGGCGGCAGCCGCGATTACGAGTATAGAGGCGGCGGCGGTGACCGCCGAGAGCGATCGCCCCCTGCACACCGCGATGATTATTCCGACCGTGGCTACGGGCGCGTGACGGGTCCCCCAGGTGGCAGCGGTGGCCACGACGACCGCACGAGCCGCAACTACTCTGATTACCGCCGCTAAAGCCAACCGCCCAATACGAACGGTGGATGTAACAACGTGAGAGAGGGAGCAGAGCGGGCGTGGCGTGGCATTCAAGACAGAGAGAGAGAGGACACAGTCGGTAATGGGGAAATGGAGCTTTTTAGGCGGACCTAGCTATTTGTGTGTTGTTGTGTCCTGTGTGAACTCGTTGATCTATTCTTTATGCAGGAGTTGAGCCCGTTTCGAGCAATCGGATGAGAGACCGAATTAGCCTCTGGAGCTGCTTTGACAGGCATGGGAGCAGTGATTTTCGAGTGACTGACTCCATCTTTCAAGGCCATGCCACCCGCGTCAAGCTCGTCGCTGGCGCTTGGGCAGTCGAAAGCAGCGGCGGCGCGCGAGAGCTCTGGACGCGCGCCTCAGGGTCAGCTGCCCCAGTCACGAGTGGCGTCGATCAAGGGGGAGAATGATTCGTCCTCGTCGTCAGAGGACGGGTCGGAAGACAATGGTCATGCTGCGGTGCGGCAGCTCCCAGTTGTTGATGATACGGCGGCCAAGCCATCAACATCAGAGAGCTCCAAGGGCGAAGTTGGTGGAGAGAGGACTAGTGTAACTACTACCTCAAAGAAGAAAGCGCAAGGTCTGTCCGTGACGACAGGTGAGACCTACATCCAGCAAGCCAATGGCGTCCAGACTCCGTCGTCGGCTTCCTCGACTGCCACAAAAGAGCCAAAGTTCCTCACAGTCGCGAAAGGGCTCATGGCCGCGAAAACGCTCTCGCCTCGGTCCAGAGCCACGAGCACAACAACGGCAGCGCCGACGAAATCAACAACAGGACCATTAACAGCTTTCGGCAAGTTTCGTCGCGCCAGCACGAGTGCAAAATGGGAACTTGCCAGAGGCCCATCGTCAGCAGTACCAATCACACTCGAGCTCCAGCAACAGCAGCAACAATCCACACGGCAAACCGCCCCAGAGCCCAAACCAGCAGATCCAAAGCTCCAAAAGACCGAGCCAACCTTAAAAATCACCGTGCAGGAGGAACCAACAGAAAATGGTTTTGGAAATGCCGAAAACGGTCGAAATCTGTCAGAAGCCGAATCGTCAGGCCACGACTTTGTCGACGAGGTTCGCAAGACGCTCGAGAAGCTCGTGGCGCAGCTCGACAGCGTCGACCCAAAGAAGCTGCTCGCGATCCGTCTCGGCGGGGAGCTCCGTGGACTCTTGGGGAAAGCGCTGGACGAGTTCTGCGCGTACGAGAGCGCGTTTCTAGAGCACGCGGTTCAGGTGGGGGTCTCGATCGCGCTGCAAAACTTCTCCGCGTCTTTGGTGCAGGTGTTTGAGATCATCGCGCGACTGCAGACTGCGAAGGCGTTCCTGCTGAACAAGAAGTTCAAGCGCGAGGTGCTCTTCGCGTTTCAGGAGATCAATTCGTACTACACGTCACTGTTCATGGAGCTATCGATGGCGATCGCGAGGAGGTCGGGGGTTGTGCTGCCGCTGCCGAGCCCCGTCAAACCCCAGCCGCCAGTAGTAATCGTAGAAGAAGAAGAGCCAGCAAAAGAAGAGGTGAAGCCTGTGGTGGTGGAGCAAGCGCTGCCAGAGCCTCCGAAAGGTAGGAATTTGGTTTAGAGAACGTGGTTGACTGACTGACTGACTGGCTGGGACTCGATTGATCTTAACACACTGGGTGCTTGTGTGTTGATTGATTGTCTATGCAGAACCAGCCATTTCGTTGGCTGACATGACGTGCCTGGAAGCGCATCAGTATTTTTACGGCCATCGAAAGGAAAAGGACCTCGCGAAAGCGCTGGACTTGTACAAGGTACGTCAGATTTTGACAGCTCCTCTTATGTCGATACTTGAAAAACAATGGGGACGCCTTGGTTCTCATTCGCTCTTGATCATCAATCACAGAAAGCAGCGGAGCTGGGCAGCGTGGAGGCCAAGACGAGCCTTGGCGACATGTTCTACCATGGCACGGCCGTGGAGAAAGATTTCCTCGTAGCAGAGACCTGGCTGAGCGAGGCCGCGAGCGCTGGCAGCATTGATGCGTGCCACTTGCTCGGTCGCCTGCTGGTTGGTTCTGCGTAGCCTGCTGACTTGGCCTTGAGCTTCGATGGTACTAACCGAACCATGATATTGCGTGGTTTACATACACAGTGCGAACAAGCCCAGCACCAGCAGAACGAGCTCAAGCAGCGCGAGACGTACTCGCTGGCGGTGATTCGGTTCACCCTCGCAGCTGAGAATGGCCACAGAGGCGCACAGTACGAACTAGGTATCGGGTCATCCTAGTCTGCGTGTCTCCTTGTCTGCGTATCAAATTGGTTGGTGGCGGCGAGCTGAACAGTGTTCACTCTCCCTCAAACTCAGGTTTCCTCCACGAGCGAGGGGTTGTGGGCTTTCGAGACGACCAGCAGGCGCTCGTCTGGTACAAGAAGGCTGCCGCCCAGGGCCACACTTCTGCAGAGGCGAGTCTCGGTCGGATTTTGTTCCTTGGCGTTGGCGACACTGAGCACCAGCACCAACAGCAGCAAAATCTCAATGTCGAGAGAGACGTCACCCAGGCGATCCATTTTCTCCAGCACGCTGCAGCAAAGGTTCGACACTTTGGCTCTTGGTGCCGCGTGATCAGTCATTGACAATTCTCAGCCAACCATTTCTCCATCTCCATCATTTACAGGATGACTCGAGTTCCCAGATGTACTTGGGGAGGATTTTCGCCCAGGGCCACGGCGTCAAAGTCGATCTCGAGCGCGGGATCGCGTACTATCGCAAAGTAGGTTCTTCGGTGTTGTCCTTAACCAGTCTGTTTACCTTCATGTTGACTCGCCGTTCTTTGGGCAATTTGGTTGGCTGGTCCATTTTCAGGCAGTCGAGGGCGGTAACAGCAGAGCCATGCTGGAACTCGCGCAGCTTCTTCTCGCTCCCGATACAACTCGCGACCGCTCACCGCCCTCTGTGCGCTTCAGCGACCGCGAGGAGACCCACGACGAAGCGTTGCGCCTGCTTCTGAATGCTGGCGCTGGAGGCGTGGTGGACGCGTTTTTCACAGTCGGCGAGCTGCTCGAGTACTCCAAGTTCTTCAAAGACAAGTCCGCCGCGCTCCGGTTCTACTCGAAAGCCGCAATTCAGAGCCATCCGAAGGCTGCCAAGCGCGTCGCAGCGATGCACTACTCGGGCATCGGCACCGTCGCCGATAAGTGGAAAGCCCACAAGTTCTACGCGATCGCAGCAAACGCCGGCGACCCCGAGGCATTCAACGCCCTGGGTTTGATGTACGAAGAGGGCGAAGGCTGCGACCTGGACTTCAAGAAGGCGGGCGAGTGCTACCGGAAAGCGGTCGAGCTAAGGAACCCGCACGCGCACTTTAACCTCGGCTGTCTGCTATCGCAGGGCAAAGGCGTTCCGAAGAATCTTGACGCGGCGCAGTCTCACTTCCAGCAGGTACTGTGGAGCCATGAGCTGCTTGTCCCTGACTCAATCGTCTTACTCACTTATGACTGTCTTGTGACGTTGCCCACAGGCACTTGAGCTTGGCTATTCGCTGGCCCGCGACTTCCTCAAGCCCACCGATTGATTGATTGATGGAGCCTGGAAGCTGAATAAATAGTTGACATTGTAGATAGCCACAACACAGGAAATAAAAGAGTCAACATTGTTGTTTATTAGGAGAAAAAAATCAATCAATCTACCAACCACAGGCGATAGAGAGAAACAAAGCAAGCACCCGCACCCGCAAGGTCGTCCACACACGCAACTGTCCCTGCAATTGCTGCGGCTATAATGCCGTAGAGTTGGAAAAGAGAAGGATGTGGCGTGCTACTTTGTTGCTGTGAGAGCCGCGAGTGAGCACGTTAGACTTGAGAATGGCTGCCCCCCCACCTCGCACTCGCCTGTTTAAGCAAACTCTCGTCGCGCGTACTTGCTTTCGTCCATAAACTCTACTGCGACGGTGCGGTTCGAGAACCCACGGCCGTGCAGCTCGGTCGCCGCTGCTTGCGCAGAGGTCACCGCGTCATACTCCACAAAGACCTTGAATAGCGCATACAACAGATACAAACCAGTCAGTACATGAAACACGAGAGTATCTAAACACGAAGAGCCTTCTTCTCACCTTTCCAACAGCGCTGTAGAATCCGTCGCGAGGACGTGGAAGCACGATCGAGACGACATGGCCGAATCGCTCGCACTCGCTCTTGATATCGTCGACAATGTCGGCGTACTCCTCTTCATCGTCCAGCTCTTCTGGCGTGACCATGTTGAGCAGCACCACAACACGCGATGGAGGTCCAAGAGGGACACTCGGGATGCCGAGTCCCGCCAGCGTAATCGCCTGGAGCGCAGCGTGCGACGGGTTCAGTCCCATCTCTAAGCCCGAGTTCACGGTGCCTGCTGCACTTGCGACCGCCTTTGCGTTCTCCTGCGACATCGCGCGGCGCACCGTCAGGGTCTTGTCTCCAAGCTTCATGTCGTTCAAGCCGAGGCACGCCGCGTCCGTACTCGTTGGGTCCAGGTACTCACAGAAACCGTAGCCCTTGGAGAGGTTCGAATTCAGTTCCTTGACAAGATGGAACGACTTCAGCGGCCCAAACGCCTGCAGCAGCTCCTTCACCTGCTCTTCGTTCAGATGGTACGGCAGTCCACCGATAAAGACCTTGCCCGGACCGTCGCTCACCGTGGTCGACACGATGCCCAATGCTGCGAGGTTGAGTCGCGGGATCGGACCGAGGTCCTTGGGCACCGTCGCAGGGTTGTAGTCGTTCGGGCGACGGATCTTGAGCGGCTGGCCACGGAACGACACGCCGTCCAGGTTCATGCACGCCGTCGTGAGCTCGATGCTCTTGAGCTCCACGAACGCAAAGTGGCGCTCGCGGTTGATGTACACCGACACGACGGCGCCGCCCTCTTGACGCTCGCCAAGCGCGCGATCGATCACGTCATTGAAGAACTCGGAGATCTCGGCTTCGTTCACATCCCCAATGCCACCGACATAGAGACGGCGAGCGTGACGGGTCTGCTGGGAGTTGCCGCCAAAAGTGTGGGAAGGTACGACCTAGGATTCGCAAAAGCAAACACAACACAACCGATTAGGACCCAGAGAGCGAGAGATCAGTGTGCCAGGTGTGAGAGTGACAGAGAGCATAGCGCTCGCTTGGCGCATGCATGCATGCTGTAGTGGACTTCCGCCCGAGCGAAGAGCTCCCGCCACAAGCCCTCTTTTGGGAGAAGCTTGCGTTGTTTGCGCAGAGCGACAACGACAGACAAACAGCAGACAACGAAACAAGAGCATGATTCGTGTCAGCCGTCGGTCGATATCCTCACAAGTGGCACACAGCAGATGCAGCATCCAGAAGGCATTCTGTAAAATGCGAAATGTTTTGGTGTACTCACCCCAGGCACGATGGCATGTGCAGGCGCGGCGGCACGCACAGTAGCAGGCGGTCCGAACGACGCTGGTCCAACGGCGCCAGAGAGCGCAGCCATGTTCTGCTGCAGAATCGCTTGCGCCGCGTACGCCGCGGCGTTCTCTTCCGTGACTCCAGGTGGTCGCACATCAAAGTACGATTTCTTTCGTCGGCGCACGATGCGGTCGCGGCTGCGAGACTTGGATCTGCTGTTCGAACGACGCGAGCGGCGGTCGCTGCGGTCACGCGAACGACGGCGGTGTCTGCGCTCGCGCGAGCGGCTGCGGTCTTTGTCTCTCGGCGACGAGCGGTCCTTCGACGAGCGGCGGCGGTCGCTGCGATCTTTGCGGTGCGAGCGCGAAGAGCTACGCTCGCGACGACCGGGGCTTCGGCTGCGACTGCGGCGGGAGCTGCTCTTCTCGCGTCTCGAGTTTTCGTCTTTCTTGTCGCTGGATCCATTTCGCTCACCGCCATCCTGTTGCGAGGTTGGGTCCTAATGAATACAGTGCATAAAGGCAAACAATGTATACGAGCGGAGCGTGTTAGCCATGCGGTCACCAATCAATCGAACAGAGCAGTTCACACAGCACCGTAGCCTCAAGCAAAGAGAAATCAAACGACGTACCGGAGCGTCAGCGAACTGGGACGGCACGTATGCAGGAGCCATTGGTGGCGGCGGCGCCTGTTGGCGCTGCTGCTGCTGGAGGAACTGCGCGTGGTACGCCGCCATCGGAATGGTTTGTGGTGCCTGGGGCGGGGCCACAGGGGCCATCGGAGCCATGGGCGGAGGGGGCATCATCGGCGCCTGCTGCTGCATTTGCTGCTGCATCTGCTGCTTCTTCATCCACGCGGGCATCGTGAGCTCGCGACCGCGTCCCGCCATGCTCGCTAGTTGGAAGGAAGGGAAGAAGGCGGAAGGACGGACGGAGGGCTTTGAGCCGATTGATCTGTTCTGCTTGTGGGGCGCGACCGCTTGCGTTGCTTTTTTGTTTTGTATGGGCGTTTGTATGGTTGCGGCTTTGGGTGGCGGCTTGGCTCACTCCCTTGGGTTGCCTTCGCGACCCATAGAAAACTGGAGTTGCTGTATGAGAGGGAAAGTTGTTAAATTAGAGTAAAACCTCTTAAATATGATACGAAGGGTGATAGCGGGTATGAGAGGGATATGTGCTGGGACGACAGTTTGACTGATAAAATTTGGCGAGACGATTCGAATGGAAATGCGTGTGTGGTATTAATCTGCTCAGCTCCTGGCTTGTAAGAGAGAGAGAGATCCCTGTCAACAAGCACACAGACACATACGCAATGCTTCAAAACTCGCAGCAGTGGCTGCGTCGCTTATTGGACGGCGCCACAGTCCTCCAACGTGCGCTGCGCGATCAGGAGCTCGTTCTCCGCGTCGCTCGCGATGTGCTGCCACGTGCACTTGGGGAGCTTCTGCAGCCGCTTGACGACCTCCACGCACACGTCCTGCTTGCAATACGCGACTGCTTCGTCGTGGTTGACCCACTTGTATGGCAAGAATAGCAGCGGGTGCGTGCACTTGTCAAGCAGGTCCCACGTGTCGTTTCGGTTCGCGCCGAGCAGCATGTCGCGGAGCTGTTGCACGCCGAGGCACGTCATGCGCGTCTCCGTGGTGGCGGCAACCACCATGCGCGCTTGGCTCGGCTGCACAGTTAGCGCAGCAGCGAGCAGCGTCATCACCGTGGCACTGCTGGTCTTCATCTTGGTTGTCTTCGCGCTTGGTTGGATCGGATGTGTGCTTGCGTGAGAGAGGGTGGATCTGATTCTGAATGGGGACTGGGAACAGTAGTGACACTGGGCGAAAAGTCGCACAACGGAGGATAATTATGATCACTCGCATACAAAAGTCAAATCATCTTGAAGGAGCGCTCTTGACTATGAGCTACAACCGCATGGTGACGGACGAGACGCTGGAGCTCTTCCACGCGAGCGAGAGCGGCGACGCCAAGGCCGTCGCAGAGCTCGTCAAGACCGCGGATCTCAACTGGCACCGCACGCAGTCGGTAACGTTGGGCGTTCGATCTATTATCCCGTCTGTTAATTAATGTGCGCGCATGTGTTGTATACCACTGTGAGTTACGTTCTGACGCATGGGCAATTCATTCCGTACGTAGTATGGCGCGACGCCGATCATCGCTGCGATCATGAACGGCCACAAGGACGTGGTGCAGATCCTGCTGGACGCTAACGCCGACATCGGCGCGCTCAAGACCCCGGTGCGTAGCTCTTTATCTTCATCCATCTCTTTAGGACTATAAGCATGGAACATGGAATTCTAAAGTCGATGAGCGCATGCGTTGGGTTGCCGTGGCTTTATGAGCAGGATCGCAACAGCCCACTGCACGAAGCGGCGTTCCGCGGCGAGCCCGAGATTCTGCAGCTGCTGCTGAACAAGATCCAGCTCAACAACAACCAGTCCGTCTCGGCGCTCGTCGACCTGCAGAACCAGGTGCACGTACAGCCCAAGCCTTGGTCACTCTATCATAGCACCTAACACGCAATGCTGTAACGTGGACTATACTCTGACAGTTTGGCAACACACCACTGCACAATGCGGCGCGCACGGGCAGCGCCGGCTGCGTCGAGAATCTGCTCAAGGCGGACGCCAAGGTCGCCCTCAAGAACGTCGTACGTAGCTCTCTGTGTCTTCCTCTCTGCTATAGAGCTGCTGATTCACTCCCACTCTTATGATTCACAGAACGGCTCGCTGCCGCTCCATCACGCGTGCTACTGCGAGCGCCCAAACCTGGAGGTGGTCAAGCTGCTCGTGGACGCCGGCTCGGACGTGAACGAGCGCGACAAGCAGGGCTGCACGCCGCTCATCATCGCGGCGAAGAAGAACCAGACGGACGTGATTGACCTGCTGCGCTCGCACGGTGCGGACGCCAAGCTCAAGAACGCGTTCGGCGAGGACGCGCTGCACTTTGCCACGCTGCGCGAGAACGCGAACGCGATCACGCTGCTCGAGGAGTAAGTAAACAGGCAAACGCGTGGCTTGGGACTACATTTACTACTGTATATGATTCATACTGTTATATTAGCTATTCACTCATATTCATATTCACACACATAGATGGAGCTTCTATCTCTACACCTACGGACTCATACACAACTCTATATCTCTATTGACTGGGGTTCTCCTCCTCGGACGCGTCGATGGCGTGGGTGCGGCAGATCGGGCAGTTGAGGCGCGTGTGGAACCAAAGGCAGATGCACGTGTCGTGGAAGCGATGGCCGCAGTGGAGCTCCACGGCGCTGCGTACCGGTGCGCCCTCGTCCGTTGTGGTGCTGTCGTCACTGTTGCTGTTGTTGTTGCGATGCAGATTGTTCAAGCAGATCGAGCAGTCTTCCGTGATGGCCTGCTGGCCCTCCTTCGCTTTGTCTACTGCTGGGAGCTGCCGCATGGACGGCAGGCGCTTGAGCGACTCGATGACGCAGATCGCGTCGCGGTCGTTCGGGTACTGCACGTGGCAGAGCGTCTCAGTGCGGCGCAGGATCTCGCGCAGCAGCTCGCAGTTGTGCAGCCACGACGCGCGCGATGACACGAGGTGCAGCAGCTTGTAGAAGAACGCGGTCGCGCGCTCGCACTTGGCGTCCATGTGGCGCTTGCCGATCGCCTGGAAGCTCGAGAGCTTGTCCCACTGCTTCATCTCGCGGCCGAGCTCCTCACACATTGCACATTCGCTGCTTGTACTCTTCTTCTTTGTGAGGAGCTTTCTGGTGGCACTGGAAGCGCTGGTGCATTCACGGTTGTGCTTCCTGACGAAACGCAGCAGCTCCGACTCGAACATCTTGATGTCAGACATAAAGACGCCAAAGCCCCACTTCGAGTCTACTGTCCCACTCGCGTCCACGCGCTTCATCTCGACGAAGAAGCGCGCCTTCAAGCGGCTCTTGGTGTGCGCGACGTTCACTTCTACGCGCACGTCGCTCAGGCTCGCGCCGCGCCGGATGTCGGCGAGCTGGTGGATGCGCTCGTGCTGCGCGCTACTCGCTGCCTGCGTCGACGGGCGGTAGCACATGAGGCTGCTGCTGCTGCTGGTAGGCGCGTGGGGTCTCAGTCTCGTGCCAGAGAGCGCCGACGCGTTCGAGGCGTTGACAAGGCTCTGCTCTGCGGGTACGATCGTGGTCAGCATTGTTCACTTCATTCACACTGAGAAAAGGGAGGCTCTTGTAGCTCTTCGCTTGGATGCACAGAGAGAAGCTGGGCTTGGGGGGGGTTGTATCTGTGCGGTGGCGGGCAGATTGCGGAATAGCCCAGTGGTCTTCTCTTGAACGCTGACGCCATGCTCGTGGGAGCGAGCGATGATCATCCAGGATGCCAGATGATGAGGTCAGGGGGAATGCCAGAAGGAAGAAAGAAAGGCTGGAGATGTGCCGACGTAATCCAAAAACTACAAACAGTATTTTTGATAGTGAAGGAAACGAGGTAATACGCAAATTAACGTGTGCACAGCGGTTGTGGGCGGTTTTGGGTTGTTAATCTGGCTGGGACACCTCGGATTTAGATAGTGACCGAATCGAGGTAGCTGATATCAATAGTGACAAAATCAAGGGAACCAAGGCAGCAGTTGTCCACTCGGAGGACTGTTTGTCGGGTGAGCAGCACGAAAGGAGCATGGAAGGAATGGAATTTGTTTGACCCGCCGCCTTTGGATATGTTGGATGGACACTCTTTTCACCAAGCAGCCATGAGAGCTGTCAACTGCTGTGTCTTCAATGCCGTTGTCGGATTGGAGTCAAAATGATCTATTCAATCACGCCAATCACAAGTGCAAATGGACGGATTTGCCAACTGCACTCTTTGCTTGCTTGACCGCTGGCTGATCGCCGCCAACTGAGAAACGCGCGCTTGAAGAAGCTTCGCATACGGGCCGCCTGGTTTCCCCACCCGACACCTTTGCGCTTTGCCGTAATCACAGGCGGCTGACTGACTGCCAACCGACAGTTCGATCACATGGACCCCAATCTGGCTGAAACATGTGAGTTCTGCTGAACACTTCTTAACAACTGGAGACCGATCAGTCAGTATTGGACACTTTGAGGGCAATTGATACATAAGATTAGAATATAATGGCATGTGCCAGCAGACATAGAAAGAGGAAGTAGCACCTTTCGTTACTTATTCAGCCATTACATTGTTGTTGTTAATGAGAATCTACGAGCGAGCCCGACCGAGACCACGTTCACAACGGAGCGGTTGTCGAAGTTGCAATACACTTAGTACTGCGCCTTCTTGGCGGCCTCAGCGGCGATCGCCTTCTCGCGGAGCTCGAGCTTCTTCTGGGTCTTCAGGCCCATGATGCCACCGCCCCACTTTCGGCGAGCGACGTTGTCGTCGTTGAACTTGATCTTGAACGCGGTCGCGAGCGAGTCGAACTTGCTCTTGTCCTCCTTGTTCACGTGCGTGAGCGCGACGACGGCGGCGTTCTTCTTGTGGACGAGCTGTCCGAGACGAGCCTTGCCCTTCACGATCGTGTACGGGATGTCGAACTTGCGGCACAGCGCTGGCAAGAACACCACGAGCTCAATTGGGTTGACGTCGTGGGCGATGACAACCAACTTGGCCTTCTTGTTCTCGATCAGCGAGGTCACGTGGTTAAGACCGTACTTGATCACGGCTGGAGGGGCCGAAGCCTCTTCCTTGCCGGCGGCGATGTTGCGCAGACGCAGGGTCTTGGCGGCCTTGGTCTCTGGCTGGTACTTGAGCAACAGCTTGAAGAGGTCCGCGGCGGTGTTCTTGTCAACCGTGTTGGTGAACTGGTTGATCGATGGAGGCACCTTCAAGCGCTGGTACAGGATCTTGCGTTGGCGTTGGATACGCACGTAACGTGGCCAGCGCACGAAGCGGGACAAGTCACGCTTGACCTATTGACAGCAAATAGCAAAAACAGATACGAAAGATGTGAGAACGCGCTGATCCACACACTCCATTGTGTTCGTTCCAATCATGAGAAAACAGAGTTCACAGCCCAACCCTCAGAGAAGGCCGGGAGATAGTGATAGCGTTCGTACCCTTTGAGGCGCACAATCGTCTCAAATGAGAACGAAAGATGCTACCACAAAGTTTGTGTCATTGCGGTCGTGGAGACCCGCTACACTTCCGGATTGTAAGCACCAGCCCCGCAGTGGACCCAGCGTTCTTCCATCGCCCCAGGGAACGCCGAAACGATTACCCATGGAGGAGTACTACACGCCGGTGCGAAAGCTGATAACCCGGAGAACGTGAACTACTATTCGCCCTCTCTCCGTGGCTCCTTGTGACAGGCACCGCAGAGAGAGCTTGGATGGCAAATCGTAATGTGTTCGTTGCGCGTTGTTTATACCTGAATGTCACCACCGAGACGGAGGTTCTTTGGGGTCGAGACGAAGAGCGGGTCCTTCTTTGGCTTGGAGCTCGATGGCTTCGCGCCCTTCACCGACTTGATCACCTTGGTGGTGGTGGTGGTGGTGGTGGTCTTCTTCAGCACTTTCTTGCTTGGCTGTCGTCACAATATCATCAAACCACACACAAGCATCGTCAGCACATCTGTCTTCCACGCTGTCTGGATGCTGTGCAGCTGCTCATAGAGAGAGGCGCAAGAAAAAGAGAGAAGCGCGCGCTCACCATTTTGACTAATCACTCGTAGATGGCGAATAAACGAATATGTTGGCGCAGCACATGTCCGAGCTCCTCGCCGCTGGCTGAGCCAACAGCCCCCAACCAACCACACAGAGACCAATCGTTCCCGCTCGTACTTAATCGGGCCGATATGGTTGGATCAAAACCTCGCGTTGTTTAAACCTCGGAATGCTTCACTTTTTTACACCTCATAAGGTTTTATATAATTATTGACTTTTTGAAATGTTGTCGACACAAAATTGTAAATTTGACGTTAACGTGAAAATGGGAAAATGGTTCAACCTCCGCCTCATCCACAATTCTACGCAACGCTTCGGCGCTTTTCAAACAGAGGTGACGTGGGCATTCAGCTGACTGAAGACACGCACGCCGCGCTCGATGACGTCAGACTTCCACCGGTAGCTGCGGTGCAGATAGAACGCGTCGCGCAGTCGCTGTCCATACGACAAACGGCGAGTCGGCGCGTAGTGGTACATCGCATTCTCTTCGATGAGCGCCTTCATGACCACGAGTCCTGACGCAGTGCCGAACTCCTGTGTCAAGCACACTGTCTGGACAACTTCTGG